>CM056059.1:157904204-158151704 GCA_029574335.1 Rana kukunoris | reverse complement strand
GGATGGTGGGATGGAAGCACTGTATTGGCTTGATGGAAGGACTGTATTGGACGGAAGGACTGTATTGGATGGATGGCTGGATAGAAGGACTGTATTGGATGGATGGATGGCTAGCTGGAAAGATTGTATTGGATGGATGGCTAGCTGGAAGGACTGTATTGGATGGCTGGATGAAAGGACTGTATTGGCTGGATGGAAGGACTGTATTGGCTGGATGAATGGCTGGATGGAAGGACTGTATTGGATGGATGGAAGGACTGTATTGGATGGATGGAACAACTGTGATGGATGGATGGATGAATGAATGGCTGGATGGATAGAAGGACTGTATTGGATGGATGGATGAATGGCTGGATGGAAGGACTGTATTGGATGAAAGGACTGATGGATGGATGGTAGATAAGATTTTGCTGGAGCAACTGAAATGGATGGAGGGAAGGACTGTATGGGATGGAGAAAAGGACTGTATGGGATGGATGGGACTGTCTTTGGATGGAAGGAAGGACTATGTTGGATAGATGGGCGGGCTATATTAAACAAATGGATTGATTATGTAGATAGATATACAGTACATATATATTGGGGTAACTAAAGTTTCCCTTTAAAGTAAGAGTTACATTTTTGGGTACTTTTTGTTCCAATTTTAATAAAGTATATACATCTATATATAGCTATACCTTCCCTTTAAGGCACAGCATGCTTTTCTCTGTTTGCACAACTCAAGATATCTTACCTTGGCATCAGCAAAGGCTTTTAGATGCCACCCAGCATGTCCTGTTTTTGCTTACCCTTTCTAACTTGCTCCAAGGAAACTTGCTAATCACTTGTCCTGTTTTTAGTGTTTTCTCACTGGCATGTTAAATGCATCCCGCTTGCACGCTAAGTCTTCCATTTTCTCATTTGGCACATTTGCTGTGTCCGTGTCACCATTCAGCACATCTGTATCTGTAGGTCTACTGCCGTTTTTATATAAGAGGGAAGTAGAGAGGACTGAGCTTCTGGAACTTGTAGTGTCTAGGGAGCAGTTGGGCTGCTGATACTTGCACCCAAATTAATAAGCATGCCCACATGCTGACATAGAATTTTAATTACTTTCTCCATTATACTTTGGGGGAGATGTGTCCAGAGGCCTGCAGTTCTGAAACCATTGTTGCAGCAGTTTTAGGTTTTCGTGAAATGTGTGTGTTTATTGTACATCCCTTCATGAGTTTTGGGGGTCTCATCCCTGGCAACTCTGATTTTGGTAGTATGTACTTTTGGAGGGATCATGGAGGACACTTCTTTTACACAACTCTGTATATACATAGACCTGTGGCTTAGGATGTCTGGAGATGGTTTTGTCAGCCAACAATTCTCCACTGTTCGGCTACTAAGAATTCCAGTAGATCTCTGGGGGGACAGCATGAGCAAGCAAGCCTAGGTTATGGTGTCACCATCAGGGGGTCAAAATCTCCGCTGTGTCCTTCAATAAACCAAAGAGAAAATAGGATATATTTTTTTTGTACTCCCCCTTAAATCCTTTTTTCTGAGTTCACTGAAGGACACATTGGAGCTCTTGATCATCAGAAGGTAGTGGCGTCATAGCCTAATGGTCCAATATTAAAATGTCTGCCGTGTCCGAAAAAGAAAATGTAATATTTATGAAGCCTTTCGTAATTTGCTTGATTACATTAAAAATGATTTAAAGTAATGCATCGGAAATACATTGCCTTTTGGTGTCTGTGGTCTAATACCTGTGATGATGACATCAAGCCTTCAAAAGTAGGACATCTTGCAGGAAACTCGATAACAACCCCCTATCCACGCAGAGTGTGAAGGAAATAATCCCGTAATCCTATATCCTAAATTACATAGCGCCTATGATCAATAGGAGAAGGAATAGTTCCCCATCGATGATTGGTGTCAGTGGGAGGAATAGTTCCCCATCGATGATTGGTGTCAGTGGGAGGAATAGTTCCCCATCGATGATTGGTGTCAGTGGGAGGAATAGTTCCCCATCGATGATTGGTGTCAGTGGGAGGAATCGTGCCCCATCATTGGTGGTGGTAGGAAGAGAAATAGTGTCCCATTTTTTGTTATTAGCGGGAGAAGAGGGCCCCTTTGTTGGTATTAGTGTGAATAATAGTGCTCCATCGGTGTCAGTAGTAAAAGGCATAATTTCCTATCATTGGTGTTGGTGAAAGGAAGTGTCCTATCAGTGGAAGGAATAGTTTTGCATCATTGGTGTTGGTGGAAGGAAGCGTCTTATCATTGGTGTTGGAAGGAAGCGTCCAATCATTGGTGTTGGTGGAAGAAAGAGTCTTGTCATTGGTGTTAGTGGAAGGAATAATGGACCATTATTTATGTCAGTGGGATGAATTGTGCCCCACAGTTGAAGGAATGGTGCCTCGTCTTTGGCATCAATGGGAGCAATGGTACCCCAAGTGCTAGGGAACGGCAAGCAAAGCCTGCAGTTCAGCGACCTCTAATCAAGGGCATCACTGAACCTCCTTTTATTAAAGACTTGTGACTTTATTTTTTTTATTTTTTATGCATTTTCTGCAATCCAGAGCTGGATAAAACACAGCTATACATTTTCTGAAACGTTTTGGTTTTATTAGATTATAATTGTAGTGCATCCTATATCCATATTAGATTTTCAAGTGTTGCTTGTGTGTGGTTATACTGAGAAGACCCTTCTTGTCTGTGTTCCTGAACATACACACCCCGCCGTCCTACTGTGTCCTTACATGTGCTGCTTGATTATGAAACTGGTTATGTGCTGCTTCAAATTTCTGTATTTGTACATTGTTAATCGGTTCGATATTCACACAAAACACCGCACAGCAAGCGTGACCGCAGTGAACTGTGGGAATGTTTGGATTGGAGTATCACTTGGCAGTGACAGAACCTGTTTTTAGACTCTGCATTAACTCTACTACATATCTCTACCACCCATCACAAACTTTCTGCTACATCTTCCAATGACAAACCCTTAAAGATCTCCAGGTACTCAAAATTAGCAACTTTCCCATCTTTTCAAGTTTTTTACATTTGCATGCTTATTTTGATGGCAATAAAATGTACGTTCCAGGAAAGGGCTTCAGTACAACATTTTCAGTACAAGTCTCCTAGGCTGATGAGTTCCTACGTAGTAGGTCTCTATGCTTATTATAAGCTCCCACACGAGATAGGAAATATGGTTTCTTTCTCCGATGGCCTGTTTATCGAGGTGTCTTTGGCGCGTGCTGTGCGGTGTTTTGATAATGGTGGACAGTCTCTCTCCGTTCTACTCTACTTAACGATGACCGTGTTTTTGGCTTCTCCAGTTTTGGTTGATGTCAGTCAGAAGCAGCACCGGATGTCCTATCATGGGGGAAGCAACGAGGATGTTGAAGGTCCTGAACGTTCCTCTCGTTCTCGCAGGATCGAGCCCCCATCCAGAGCTTTTTCCACATCAACCATCCACCTCTCTGGCACATCCAGTCTGAGATCTCAGCAGCCAGGTAGACCCAAAGGTAAGGAGGTTGGGAGGGAAATGGAAAACAAAGAATAATGGTGCACTTGTTCAAAAATAAGTAAATATACTACTCCTGAAGACCAAATGCTAAAAAACAAGGCAAAAAAATAGTCCAAGTGCATCTGGTAAGCCTAATGCTGCGTAAACACGACCGTTTTTCATGTCATGGAAAAAAAACGAAGTTTTTCTCGACGTGATTCCTCTCAAGCCTGCCTTGCATACACAGGAACGTGATAAAAAATGCCCAAGCATAGCGCGGTGACTTACAACATGTACAAGGGCACTATAAAGGGGAAGTTCCATTCGAATGGCGCCACCCTTTGGGCTCAATATGCTCATTTCCATTTCATAACTTGCTTCTGAGCAAGTTATCGTTAAAGCCTACACACGACCGTTTTTCACAACGAGAAAAACTACGACGTGAAAAAATAGAGCATAATGCCCATTTTTTCGACGAGAAAAATGCTCTGGAGCCTACACACTACCGTTTTTATCGACCAATTAAATTAGATTTTTTTTTTTTTTTTCTCATCGTGAAAAACGGTCGTGTGCATAAGCCTCCGGTACCAAGCCGAGACGTAACTTTAGATATGATCCTGGGATCAGAACATCAGGCGCTTACCTTTGAATCTGCCCACGGACCTAATTAGCAGGCTCACTCCAGTAATGTTGCTTCTTGTATAGGCATCACTCAGAGAACAAAAACATCTATAGTGCAGTATTGCCAGTAAAAATGTAACAAGTTTATTTAGAAATCTGCTTACATCAAATAAGAAAAAAAATTGCAGTTTACAAACAGGAGTGGTGACACGCTCGCCTCCTTGCTGCACTTCCGCTCTCGATAGACACCGAAAGTGACCTCACAAAAGCTGCACCTGACGCATTGTCACTGGTCACATGACTTCCTTAGGGATTATTGTCATAAAGTGTCTATAGATAGCTTGAAGCTGACCTCACAAGTTGCATACGGTTTGTTCTCTATTCGATTACCATCACTGTGAGGTGTATGTAAAGCCAAACAATGAGGTTCTCTTATTTCCTCCCTTTTTGTCTATCAAATATGATTGTAAGCCTATTGTTATATGTTATATTCAGTAAGTGCGAAATATATTTTATATATATATATATATATATATATATATATATATATATTTTAATCCTTTCAGAAATCCAGTGAGCTCATGACTTCCTGTACACAGGACATTCTTCAGTCTTATCCCAATTCGCCGCTGTAAACTCCCCAGAACCCAGTGGTGCACCCGCCAATCTCCAATAGATAAATTCATGCATTGCATGAATCTATCTATTGTCGCTGCTTCCGCCCCCTATTCAGGTGTCCGGTCCCTTGTTTGAATTACATCGGCAGGGCTGTTTCCTTAAGTGCCTGATTAGAGGCGTTGGCTCTAATAGACATCCTTATTAGAGCCGTGGGCTCTAATAGAGCTTTCAAATTGGTAAGCACCGGGTGCACTGCTGTGCGTTCCCTGCTTACGTAGTGCTGTGTTGGGGAAACTAATACATCGTTTCCCTAACACTGACCCGAGACAGGCAAGTTGCACCTGGGGGGCACAATGGCAGCATCTGATTAGGAAAAACTGGTGGCAATTGATGGGGCTACAATTGATAGGCACATTGGCGGTGTTTGGGCACAGTGGTAGTATTTGATGGGCACAGTGAGGCTACAATTGATGTTTTTTTTTTTCTGTTTGCGCCCGCCAAATCACCACCCAAAAAAATTTGGAACACCGGCCGCCACTGCCAGAACCCCTTCTCTACCTATGTTCTGGAGATAATGGTGTTCTATAGCTTAGTTCTGTCCTAGGATGACAGCCCTACAACTTAATAGATACAGTACAGTGAGGGTTGTCACCCTAGGACAGGAAATGTGTTACTAGCAGTATCACCAGGTGAAAAAATGCAAGATCCACTACATTTAAGAACTGCAAAGCTACAGTATATTACATTGTTCCTGGGTGTAGATATATTTTAGCTAAACAGATACAAATTGAATGAATTATTTAGCTAAATAGATTTTGGAATACCTAAATGAAATTATAAAGAGATTGCATGATGAGATGGTAACATGTACAGCAAACCTATTTTATCATTGCTGTAACTGAGATTCATTACCTCCGTTTTCTTGACTTTACACAGGCTTTACCTCCAATGATAATGTTTTTGACCCTGCACTAGAAAATGAATCAAGTCCTGGAGGTCTACGAGGTAAGAACAAGCTATTGGTGGACTCTGTGTTCTGCTGGCCAATAAATGCCATAAAGACGTTGCCTGGTGCTCAAAAAAAAAAATTGATGGCTGCGCCAGCCTGAGTCACTGGAGGACAAGGCACTGTAGGCACAACAGTTCTTTTTGTGTGGGTCGTCCAAAGGCAGTCCTAAAATGAGTGGTGGGCAAGGATTTCTAACAATACAAGGAAGAAAGTCCCAACGGAAGCAATAAGGTGCCTGTGGGAAATTGCAGCCAAAGTTAGCATCCGCCAATGCTTCAACATTCAGCCGATAAAATATGGTAAACATAGGCGTGGGCACACCCTAATTACCCAGTTTGGTGCCAATTCCAACTGCTTCCTGATGCCTCCTGTCTCCCCTCTGCAGTGCTGCCAGCTTCCCTCCTTTTATCTCCTGCCAGCGGCTGCGAGGAATGCATCAGTATAGAGTGTGGGGGAAGGGGCTGGTAAATATTTCATTAACTTTCTCCTTCCTGTTCTGAATCTGTACTGATCACTCCTGTGTTCCTTCTTAACTGTAGGCTGCAGAGTTCCCAGTCCTATTCTCTGTATTAAAACCCAAAGCCCCATATTGGGGCTCCTAAAAAACAAAAATTAAACAATATTGTAAAAAATATTATTTTAAATTAAAAAAGAAAATTGTTAAAAATAATAAAAATAAACTACTGACGCCAATCTTGGCTCTACTGACACTGTCCACTGCTCTGCTGATACACACACATGTCTGTCTGTGCTGTGGGGTGCACACCTAATGCAATAGGCTGTACACACCAATGATGGTAAAAGTGTGAATAGGGGAACCAGGTCATGGCTCTCATACCTGAGATTTTCAGATGTAGGGGTATAGCCACTGGAGGAAGCTGGCTTCTTTTTGATTTGCATAGTGTTCAAATCTATGATACAGAGAAGTATAACCACATGTAAAGAATTGGAAAGAAACTGCTCTAAAACACTATAAACAGAAAAAAGAGGAAAAAAGGATCTACAACCCAATAACAGTCTATTCACTCTGAGAGCTTTGATTAGCATGTAAACAATAAATACAAGTGAAAAAATGTGAGAAATATATAAATTGCACTGACTCTAAACATAAAAAACATTTTGAAAGTGCAAAACTGTGATTTAAACGTGAGTGATATATGGTGATATATATAGCTCATTACTATACCAAAATTAATGGAGTTTGATAGCCACTGGAGGTGCTGTGTGGCAATCTCAGAACCCCCTTAGTATTAATAAACAGTGATATAAAAAAATACCAACAAAAGAATAAATTATATACATTTCAATCAAAAAACATATATAAACCAAAGCTAGGAATGGAAATAAAAAATAATTAAATATAAGATTATATTAGGAAATTGTAAACTGTGACAATAAGGTCCATAAGTTTTAGCAAATGTATTATCAAACACTCATGGTTTGTGCTGAATTTCATCTAAATTGAAAACGTGTCCAAAGAAAACAGTGATATATCCTCCACCAGGCTATGGATTGTAGGGGATCATAAACAGAATGTAAAGGGTAGTCACTCCTAGTCACGTGGTTGACGTATATGATCGAATTGGGTCTCATTCACAAGTGATTGCACCGGCAACAATGCCCACCATGTAAGAATAATAATAGCTCCACATAGTGTATTAAATGAGTAAAAAGGTTTATTAAAAAATGGTAATGCACTTACAGAAATGCAGTTAAAAGAGCGCGCCGCTGTCGTCACCCAAGAAGCTCCAAACGTCCCCCCAGTGGACGGGTGTCTATGAATATGTGTTCCGGCTGGCACATTAGATTCATTAGGTTTATTAAAAAATAGTAATGCACTTACAGAAATGCAGTTAAAAGATCGCCTTGAATCTAATGTGCCAGCCGGAACACAAATTCATAGACACCCGTCCACTGGGGGAACGTTTGGAGCTTCATGGGTGACAGCGGCGCACTCTTCTAACTGCATTTCTCTAAGTGCATTACCATTTTTTTTAATAAACCTTTTTACTCATTTAATACACTATGTGGAGCTATTATTATTATGGACTTTATTATCACAGTTTACAATTTCCTAATATAATCTTATATTTTAATTTTTTTATTTCCATTCCTAGCTTTGGTTTATATATGGTTTTTTTTGATTGAAATGTATATAATTTATTCTTTTGTTGGTATTTTTTATATCGCTGTTTACTAGTACCGAGGGGTTCTGAGATTGCCACGCAGCGCCTCTAGTGGCTATCAAACTCCATTAATTTTGGTATAGTAATGAGCTATATATATCACCATATATCACATACGTTTTGCGCTTTCAAAAAGTTTTTTATGTTTAGAGTCAGCGCGATTTATATATTTCTCACATGTAAAGAATTGCTGTGCAGTGTCCTCCAATAAATAGAAAAATAAAACGTTTTCCTTTTTTGGGTAGCGCTACCCCGAAGGAGGCGCTGGTTAAAAACTGGGATTGGCACACCAAGTTACCCTGGTGATGTCTAGGGGTGAAATACCAGTGGCGGAGCAATGAGCGAATGTCCAGACAGTCAATAAAGTTTCCTTCAATGCCTTTTTATTTTGCAGCCAACAAGGCAAACATCATCTTCAGTTTAAGGAAAGGAAAGTTGATGAAGGAAGGATAAGAGAGCCTTGTGGTATCGGGCTTGGGTGTGAACAGGACAGGGCTGCCCGTGACAATAGCAATAGTTGAACTCGTCGACACTCTCGAGTGGAGTGTGTAAAGTACCCATGGGCAGGTTCTCCACACTAACCTGGCAGCCGAGGGGTCACTTCGGATCGCTGAGAGGAACAGGTCTCTCTATCTCAGACCTGGCTCTAAGCCCCTTGTAACCTGCCAATTTCTTCAGTAAGTTGGATGGGTGAACAGAGAAAATCCTCCCAGTAAATTTCCTTTAGCATAGGTCTCCGGGTGACAGCAAAGTGTACCTGTCAGCATCCCGGTCACCAGTTCCCCAATTGGTTCGTCCAACCCCTGTTGGACAACCTGCCTCCGGGTTCTCCTCAAGCCGATCCCCCCAATCGTACGGCACCCAGCCTAGGATCTCCTCAAAAGAACTGGGAACCCAGTAGAGTACTGGGGTCCCCTTTGACCTCCGGTTGAGGTCCAGCATAGCCTGTGGATTTGCCCAGGTGGGCCACGCTGGCGGGGTCCATGGATGCGCGCACCCTGAAGGTGGATGCCGCACCTGGAACCGGGACCCCGCAGAACTGCCTTGAGCACATGACACCTGTCACAGATATATCCCTCCCCAGCATGCCCTGCGAGGGAAAACTCCTCCAATTGGCTGCTGGGAAAAGCTTGCTCTGTCAGAACCCCCTCTGCTGTCAACTGCTGACCAGTGATGATGACGCATCCCTTGAGTGCAGACTGGCCCAGAGGACACTTCTGAAATAACGGGTCACCATCTTAACAATTGTGTGAATGGGAGCAAGGTAACTCTCCCATTCTTGCTAAATTTAGACTAGTGCCCTGCACTGAAAGTAAAGGGGGCGCTACATTTGTCTTTGAATCCCCACCACTACTATCACTTTAATCTTGTTACTGAGAGCTCCAGTCCCCACTGATTATCTTTGAATCCTCGCCACCAACACCACTACTCTCTGAATCTTGGCTGTCACTGACAGTTCTGACCTTTAATCAGCGGATTCCCAATCATGTGATCACTTTAACCATTTTTGGCCACACAGCCTTTATTTACAAAATAAAGTCTGCGTTGCACTGCCATTTATTTAATACTGTAATTGTCCGATACAATTAAAGAATTTAAATAATAATTAATTTTTACATGCAAATTGGCCAGCCTATAATAATATACATATATATCTTTTAGATTCACATGAGTATTAGAATAATATTTTAATTGTTGTTCTTGATTTGTAAGGTTGCTGTGAGTTAAATGAATATGTGATTTGTCCTGACTAAATTATTCGCTGTTTTAGTTCCTCGGCCCAATAGTTTGGAGAGCAGCAGAAGTGCATCAAACAGCAGCTCCCCACTGACCCTGAAAGGTAAGAGAGATCCTTGTTTTTGATTGCTTTGTAAAGTCTGAGGACCTTTTTTGGAAGGTTTTTATTGCTGAAAGGGCAGGGTAGATTGAGGAGCGCCAAACAGAGTGCAAGAAAACAAATTGTATAGTAAAAAAGAAAAATACAGACAATGTGTTTCAGGGTCTGAACACCTTTCCTTCATCAGGGCTACAAGAATACACTGTAGTCCTGATGAAGGTGTTCAGACCTCTGAAACATGTTGGCTGTTTTTTTTTTTCTTTTATTGTAAACAATCTTGTATTCTTAAACTCATTTGTGGTTTGGCACTTAACAAAATGTCCAACACCCCGCTTGAGTGCTTTCGTCATATACCACCCCCTTCCAGTCTGAATATAGATATCAGATATTCCAACCGCTCACAAGCACAAAACTAGGCGATACTTATTAAGTTGCTGAACGTGGACTGTTTATTAGAATCAGAATACAAGTCTTATACACAGTAGAAGAAGAGGAGGTTCCTACCTCCTGCTCATATTATGCCAACAATACTAGAAACATAAATAAACATGAGCTAATGAACCAAACCCTTAACATAGCCGATGTGACTCCCTAACTACAATACACATTATCATGCATATCAACACAGAACTCCTTCATACAATTGCATTGACAACAATGGGTGAAAGACTCTTATAATGTAAATGAGTCTAGGATAACTTCTAACAGACTGGTGGCTGGAGTTGACATCCACATCTTCTAACCGTATGTGTCCCAACATTATGAATCAGTCACTGTTTCTAATATAGCATATACAGGGTTCCCAGAGTCTGTGTGGCTTTGGAGGACATGGACCTAAATCTAAAGTAACAACACCTTATGGGTTCCCTCCCCTGGCATACAGCTCACAAAGAGCACCATCCCCCCCCCCCCTCCCCCCATATGCCAGGGCCCATGATCGCATGGCAAGAGGCTGGCATTCAGTCCTCTCCAAAAGTCTGTCCCGGCTAGGTCTGTCACATGCACTCTTCATGCCATCTTTCACTTTATGTATTTGGGATACTCCAGTTAGCCACTGCGTTATCCTGCAGGATTTTTCCACTGATTATTGGCATTTCCAACGCCTCTCCAATACCCATTCCACATTTTTATTGCTCCTTCTGGGGAGATTTCCACTCTGTCCTGTAGATATGATGGCAAGTCCAGAAGTCTACCAATAGAGTGACATATGAATAACCCACTATAGTCACCAAAGCACATATTCCTTTTGGCAGATATCCCCTCAGCTTTTGCACCAGTGACAACATTCTGTGGTCTAGGTCTTCTTTACTTTGGATCGTGAACATGGTCCTTTTCCACAGTGGAAGTAATAGTTTGTCAACAGATTTTTCGTCATTTTAAAGCAGCCGAATGTGACATTTTTTAGTGGACATAATGAAAAATTGTTCCTGATTGGGTGTTGAGAGTTTCTGCAAAAAAGTCCAAAAATTATGACAACCTTTTTTGTGCCTTGGTCTAGGTTCCTCGGGTTATCCTCCTGTCAGGACGGAAAGTATGAGCAGCGAAGATCTGGTTCCCACTAAAGACTCTGCCACTTTGCCCAGGGACTGCTATGCTGCCAGGTCCAGCTCTACCCTGATGGTTCCTGGTGGCAAGCTGGAGATTCCATCTAATAGGAACAGCGTGGTCTCTTACAACCAGTCTGAGAAGAGACCCCCTAGTCGTGCCCAGTCCAGGCCAAGGTCGGGGTCTCCAGGGAGTGAGATGGTGAGCTTGGAGGAGTTTCTTGAGGAAAGCAATCGCCAGTCTCCCCCGACTGTAAGTATTTCACCAATGTTTTTTTTTTTATGGGCAAATTTCTACACACTATAAACTTTGCATTGTGTATACACTGTGACCCTAATAATACTTGATTCTGGCAATACGTAGAGCAACTGAGCCTTATGCCCCGTACACACGATCACTTTTTGTGATGAAAAAAAATGTCATTTTCCTTCATGAAAAAAAATGACATTTTTCAAACTTCATTTTAAAAAATGACGTTGCGTACACACCATCATTTTTGGAAAATGATGAACAAAGTGACGGCACTCTAAAGGGGAAGTTCTATTTGCCTTGAGGCTGCTTTTAGCTGGTTACTTGTTAGTAAAAGACGATTCCTGCTTTTTTGTCTGTTACAGCGTGATGAATGTGCTTACTCCATTATGAATGGTAGTTTTACCTCCCGTCTCCTAACTTGCTTCTGGGCATGTGCGGGTTTAAAACGTCATTTTTTACGTAGTTTTGCCCACACACGATCATTTTTTATGACACAAAAAATGACATTTTAAAAAATGACATAAAAAATTCGAGCATGTTCGAATTTTTTTTTGGTCATTTTTCAGAAGACATAAAATGACATTTTGCCCACACACAATCATTTTAAATGACATTTTTAAAAATGTAATTTTTTTTCATCACAAAAAGTGATCGTGTGTACGGGGCATTAAATTGGGGTCCTGAAAATAATTATCTTGCTTTGATTACCCGCTAGAATAGTGTTTCTCAACTCCAGTCCTCAAGGCGCCCCAACAGGTCATGTTTTCAGCCTTTCCATTATTTTGCACAGGTAATTTGATCAGTTTTACTGCCTTAGTAATTACCACAGCTGTTTCATCTGAGGGAAATCCTGAAAACATGACCTGTTGGAGTGCCTTGAGGACTGGAGTTGAGAAACACTGCGCTAGAAGACCGTGAATTATGTTGGAGGTTGTTTTGCTGCCTACTATGTAACCGTGTGATACTAGAGAAATGTTCTGTAATTTGAAATATGTCCCATGTATAACGGTTCCATTCTCCCTGCTGTTCATTTTTTTTTTAAAGCAGAGTTTAAAGCCTCTGACTTTTAATATTAGGACACTTACCCGTCCTGGGCACCCGCGATGTCGGCCCCCGAAGCTGATCTGTCCTTCGGCTCTCGGGTGGAGACGCCTCCATCTTTGGTAATGGAATCAGGAAGTGAAGCCTTGCAACTTCACTTCCTGGTCCCCTACTGCGCATGCGCAATCCCACCGGTCCCTGCTGTCTTCTGGGACATGTGTGTCTCCCAGAAGACAGGGTAGGGGGGCGGAGTAGGCTTCAATGCCTATATGCTTTTATCAAAGGGGTGATCTGAAATTGAGTAGCACTTGCCTTTCTCCACATCAGTTCAGGTTGACCCAACCAATCCCCACGAGGTCACTCTTCTTGCAGGTCTCTGACCAGTCTTGCCACCATCCCTCTCACAAGATATATAATTATGCACAACGCAGGACCAGTGACCACTACTGAGACCTGCACTGTACATGATGATTTCTGAATACTCATCCACATTGCAGCATGCAAAAGAAGAGGACTGGACCACCGTCTGCTGTGGGTCCATGAAGTTAGGAAAGTTGGATCACCTCTTTGACAAAACCAAGCTATAAATCCTTCATCAGCAGGGAAAGAGCACAGTTTCAATTTATTTTTATTTTTTTGCATGCCTGGTCCACCTCTGTAAAGCGGATCTCCGCCGAAAAAAAAAATATTAAAAGCCAGCAGCTACTTCCTTTTAATATTGGGACACTTACCTGTCCTGGAGTCCAGCTACGTCAGCAGCAGAGGACGAGCAATTGCTCATCACTCTGCTGCCCCCACCGCCATCCTCTGTGAGGGAACTAGGAAGTGAAGCATTGTGGCCTCACTGCCCGTTTCCCTACGGCGCATGCGTGAGTCATGTGCGCCGTGCTCATCGGTCCCTGCTGTGTTCTGGGAGCCGTGCGTTTCCCAGAACACAGCGGGGGGGAAGGGATCTGACGTCCTGCCTGCAGTCTACCCGCAGACTGTGTGGCCGGAAGTGGGTGCAGATACCTGTCTTTAGACAGGTGTCAAATGTGACACCGTAGGGGGGGAGGGTTCTGATGAGCGGAAGTTCCACTTTTGGGTGGAGCTCCGCTTTAACATTGCATTCACACCTGAGCGTTTTGTACCTTGAAGTTCAAATCCTCTCAACAAACAAAATCTCATTGCTTTCAATGGCCCCCGGTTCACACACAGATGTGAGCAGGGGCCATTGAAATGAATGGTATTTTGCTTGTTGAGTGTCTTTGAGCTACACAACAAAATCAGATGTGAATGCAGAGGGAGCACTCTTTATGTCTAGAGGAAAAGAGATTTCATCTCCAAATACGGAAAGGTTTCTTCACAGTAAGAGCTGTGAAAATGTGGAATAAACTCCCTCCAGAGGTGGTTCTGGCCAGCTCAGTAGATTGTTTTAAAGCGGAGGTCCACACAAGAATGGAACCTCTGCTTTTCAGAACCCCCCCCCCCCATCTTCGGTGTCACATTTGGCACCTTTCAGGGGGGGAGGGGGTGCAGATACCTGAATAATACAGGTATTTGCACCCACCTCCGGACATAGACCCCCGCAGGATCGGCGGGGGGGGGGTCTACATCATTCCCCCCCGGTTGTCTTCTGGGAAACACAGGTCCCAGAAGACAGGGGGGAACAGTGAGGACGCGCAGCACGGCTCGTTTATGTGCATTAGGAAACCATGAAGTGAAACCGCAATGCTTCACTTCCCGATTCCCTCACCGAAGATGGCGGCGGGGGCAGCCAAGTGACAGATCTGCTTCAGCTGCCAACATCGCGGGCACCCAGGACAGGTAAGTGTCCATTTTATTAAAAGTCAGCAGCTGCAGTATTTGTTGTAGCTGCTGGCTTTATATATATTATATATATATATAATTATTATTTTTTTGGCGGACCTCCACTTTAAGAAAGGCCTGGATTCCTTCCTAAATGTACATAATATAACTGGATACTAATATTTATAGCAAAGTTGATCAGGGGAAAATCCGATTGCCTCTCGGGGGATCAGGAAGGAATTTTGTAGCAAATTGGATCGTACTTTGCTGGAGTTTTTCGCATTCCTCTGGATCAACTGTGGGTATAGAATTGGGTATATGGGATTGTATGATATTTTTTTCTATGGTTGAACTATATGGACTTGTGTCTTTTTTCAACCTGACTAACTATGTAATAGATGTCAGTGGAAACCGGGAGTAATGAACCGACCTACAATTCATTAGGATGATTTTTTGGGGGAAGGGAGAAGCAGCACAATGGAATTTCCCCATAACGTTTTGCCTTGCCATACAAATTTTAAGTTTTGCTCCTCGTCTCTCCTTTTTCAGCGTCGCAGCAGTTTAATTGACAGCGAGTTCATCACACTGCAGCAGTTTCTGTTAGAAGCCGAAACCCTCCACCCTTCCTCCCTTTCCCCCTCTCCCACCCCTCGTCTCATGGACTCCTCCGAGCCGCCGTCAAGAACCGCATCGCCGTCCCTTGAGAATTGCACACGGAGGCAGAGAACGGACCCGGCCAATAGGAGAGCGACTTCGCTGTATATCCCCAGGGTACCCAAATTCTGAACCTCCACGTCTGTCCTGCACCATCTCACCCACAAGCACCTTTGCATGCCTAACACTTGTTTTAACCCCTTCTATCCTAGGCACAAAGGATGAGCTCTGGCGTGTTCGCATAGTACACGTGCAGAGCCCACCAGGAAGTCTGCACGGCGCTGCGTTAATCACGGCCAGGGAGACATTGTCCCGATGCTCGGGTGCAGAGATCGGGAAATGTCTCCCTGGCTGTGATTAGCGCAGCGCTGTGCAGACTTCCTGGCGGGCTGTGCGCGTGTACGGTAACACACCGGAGCTCATCCTTACTAGACTCTGATCTCCCAAGATTAACTCGGGTTATTTTGGTTTTTCGGGTGTCTCGCAAACTGGTGGGATTGTGGGTCCTCTGTGAGGTTTTTGGGAATGTGCCAATGGTGTCCAGTTAACAAATAACATCTTCACACTCTACAGAGCTGCATTAACTAATATCTCCTATCTGTGTTTAGGAATTCCTGGAATAGTTTGGTGCCAAAGTTATGTGGTGGTTATAAATTAAGGCTGATATTTGTGTGTAGGATACAAAGAGATATAATTTCATGTGTAAAGGATGTCTGCACCCTTGCTGTAAATGTTAATGCATTCTTCTAGCTGAACGCCGGGCTCAAAAATGTTAATTTAAAGGAGTTGTAAACCCTCAAGGTTTTTCACTTTAATGCATTAAGGTGAAAAACATCCTGTGCTGTGGCTGCCCCCCCCCCCCCCCCCTCTTCCTTACCTAAGCCAAATCGTTCCAGCGACGGTGACTAGCAAACTAGCTCCAGCCACTGTCTCAGGTTCTCATTGGATAGATTAATGGCAATGCTGTCAATCAAATCCAATGACGTAGGGGCGGGAGTGAGTTCTGCTGCCTTTGTGAATGGATGCAGCAGTAGGACTCGGGAGCGTGCCCGCAAGAGTGCCCCCACGGAAAACAGTTCTCCGTGGGGGCACTCGAGAAGAGGAGGAGCTAGGAGTGCCACCAGATGAAAAGGAGGATCGGGGCCACTCTGTGCAAAGCCCTTGCACAAAGGAGGCAAGTATAAAAAAAAAAAGACAAACCTTTACAATCACTTTAAATCTATTCCTAAGTAGCCACAAAGAATAGAAATCTACTTTGTGTGCACCAAATGCCTTTACAAACCCAGCTATTGGCTTATAAATAGTAGCAGTGAATGCATCACAGTGCTGGTCATAGCCTGTGCAGAGATGTGGGAGGGACCCAACAGTTCCCACCCACAATAGAAAACTGGTGGGGGTGGCGACAAGACCAGTCCCCCTGCACAAGGAGAGAGAGCAGCAGTGAGCGGTCTTTATTACAGAAAGTCTCACACTGGATTACTGCACAGATCTGAAAGAAATACACAAACCTTACCGAGATTCAAGAAGAAAACAAAGTTGATGCATTTGCATATATGCTGATCCCGGGGTTCAGCTTTAAACACACAGTATTAAAGTAGAACCTTAAGAAGGGGCGGACTGACAACTCATAGGGCCCTGGGCAATAGAAGATTATGGGGCCCCCGGGCATACAGATGGCCACCATGCCAGGAGGCAGCGCAGAGGCGGGGGAGCTAGAATCTCGGGATTTTCACATCAAAAGCATGCGTATCAGACATATCGGGGACAGATGTAAAAAATTAAAATAAAACATTTTTACATACTGTCCCTGGTTTTACTGAGCCTGGCAGTCCTGATGGGGCCCTCGGGCAGTGCCCGAGTGCTTGAATGGTCAGTCCACCCCTGACCTTAATGCTCCATTCACACCTAGGTGTTTTTGTGCGTTTTTTTCTGCTCTAAACCTCAGCTCTAAAAACACCCAACAAGACAAATCCCATTCATTTCAATAGCCCCTGTTAAAATCTGAGCGTTCTATCGCCTAAAGCAAAATGCCAGTCACCCCCAAAAAAAGTACATGAGCTTCTTTTTTGGCAGATTACAGGCGTTTTAATTCTTTTACATTGGTGACCTTTTTAACTTCAAAATGCCTGTACAAAAACTCTGCAAAAATGCCCAAATAGCACCTGTAAAATACCTACACCTAGATGTGAACAGAGCCTAAAATTTTGACCTTTGACATTGACTGGATTCCAGGACAGGTAAGTGTCCTAATATTAAAAGTCAGCAGCTACAATATGTGTAGCTGCTGACTTAATTTATTTTTGCTGTGGGGGGGTTGGGAGGCGGAACTCCACTTTAAAGTGTAGTTTTTGCTTAGAGGATTTCCCCTGGTGACAATTCATCAAAAATTATGCTTCAACTCTTGAGTAGCGGTCTATATGCTTCCACTCTTGAGTGGAAGCATCATTTTTACTCAATGTGATATATGTATATGTTGAAAATATTTATGTTATAAAATTAATTTTAATGATTTATAATATTTTTTAATTATTCTTTTTATTTGCACCTTAAAAGTCCCCATTTTTTCGAAACTGTCAATTTACAATAATTGGGATGTGGTGCCAAAATCTTATTTAGTTTAGAACTCGTATTAACATAAATAAGTAAACAAATTAAATGAATACCTACTGTATGACCCAAAATCTATGGAGAAAAAAAAATGCTCCAAAAGCAGAAACAATTCAAAACTACAGGCTTCCTAAAAAAAACAAAAAAACAACGCATAATAAAAAAAAATTATGTATATATATATATATATATATATATATATATATATATATATATATAATATATATATATAAACAAAAACTTTTTTGTTATCCCATTCAGGTTCCAGTTGTAACTTTTTTTTCTCATATCATAGTGGCCAATCCTACGCCAGCTTACATTCTCTATTGACAGCGCCATACTTTTCTGAGTTTCAGAAATTCCCCCCACTGACCTGTAAACTTCCTGCAGTCATTAAATGTTTTTTTTTTTTTCTTTCTTTAGGAGACATCAAGCAGTCGGGATGACTTGTTGGGCGATTATTTTAGAAGATCCGGTGAGCCTCCGGAAACTGGAAACCCGTCTGGTCAACCGGGCTACAGGGACTCCCAAACGATGCCTGCCAACTATCCAAGTTCATCAGTGGTTGGAGATGGCAGAATGATGAAACCGGGGCAGTTTGTCAAACCCAGCCCACGTCCGATAGAAATGGGAACAAGTTCACTCAGGCGACTACAGCCAACGCAACAGCCCATTACAACACCCAGGCAAACTCCAGAGCCCCAGCATCCAGGTAGCATGGCTGCCAGGGGGAATTCTCTCAGCAGGGTATTTAGTTTGGCTACAGCAGACCTTCTCAAAGCCAATGGTCCGGACATGAACCGAATGGAGAAACCTGAGCTGGAGCCCCCACCAGGGAAGGATTTTAACAGTCCTATTTTAAGAACCTCCACCCCTACTGGTTCTCCAAGGGACAGACCACAGTCGGCCAGGATGCCCAACCTACCACGAGGCGATGACTTGCGCAGTCGAACTTTAGATAATCGATATCTGTCAGTGGCCAATTCCAGTCAAGACCGGACATTGCAGTCTGCCCCGCCATCCGGCAGCTTCCAACAGCAGTACACAACAGCGCCCTCTGCCGGCAGGGGCAAACCACGACCTACATCTCGCTTTGGAGAAGTAGCCATGATCTCACCTGTGAGACCGATCTCCAGCATACCCGAGGCTGAAGGTCAAACTGTCAGTGCGCCTCCCAAACCACCCAACATAGACTGCCCACCACCTCCAGCTAACGACGAGGAGGCCAACAAGAGTGGATCTACCAAAAGTACCCCTGCATCTCCAGATCCCAACGATCCCCAATCTGTTTGGTACGAGTATGGCTGTGTGTGATGAGCGGAGAAAAATGGCGAACATTTAAAATTTTAAATGTGGTCCATCCTTTAGATATCCCACTTTCTACAGGAACATGATCCTTCAAGGGCTTTGTTTTTTACAGGAAATTGTTCAGTTGACTCTACCAGGCTGCCGAAGACCTCCATACAATTACCATGTACTTGCTGAGGTTTAGGATTTTCTTTTGACCAATATGTACATAAATGTGCTCACTGCTGATTATACAAAGACTCCCATGGAGGTGCACCGTGACAATATGCATCATCTTCAGCTCAAGGGACAAAAATAAAAATCTTCTTGGCTATACAGAGGTTTATATTGTAAATAGTATTGTCACTTTTTTTTAGTTTGTATATGTTGTAAGTCAAAATATGGTGCTTAAAATATTGGTACAGCCATTGCAGGGAGAGGCTTGGCGTCAGACATGTACATTAAGCAACAAGCAATTTAAAGCACACCTGTCATTGGAGCAATATGGAGGCCAACCCTCTTCTGAAAATGTTTGTGGAGTCTTTGGCTTGGAAAAGGCAAATGCAGGTTGCAAAAAAAATCCTCATCAGTATCCTTGTCTCAGGTCAATGACTCAAAGTAATTACCTTGTAGGGTCAACATAATAACCGGGCAACTTACAATTTCAGGCGAGCCCAGCGAGAACAGCTTATATAGGTCAGGCTTCCTTTGCCATGTTGGTATTGGTGCCTTTTTTGACCAGTTGGGGGGAAATAGTTTTTTAATCGTGTATTGACTGTGTGAATAGTCTTCAAGCTCTATTAAGGTCCCGGCTTATAACAGGGACACCAATATGCAGTTAAAGAGAACCCGTCACAAAAAACCCCACCACCCTCGCTTAAGAGGCTTCTCATCAAGGTAGGTATTTCTCGAATTACGGACTGCATTTTAATTCTTGAACCAAAGGCTTCTCATATTCACCCCCAAGTTGTTGACTTGGAATTGGTAACAGGGTGGAAGTCAGAGAGTGCCAGCTTTCTTCAGTGGCAGGTGTTTTGCTTAATGCCCTGGCCTATAATGTGGAACTCCTGCCAAACCTGTTTGCTTTGGTAAAATGGGGAAGAATTAAAGGTGGGTTTGGACATCAGAAAAACATTTACCTAACCCAGCAATCTATGACCAGATTTGAGACTTTTACATGGCTGTAGGTCCTATCTGACCGAGGGAGACCTCTCCTCTCCTAATTAAGCTTTCTATGGAAAGAAGCAATTAGCAGGATTGTTATTGGCTCCTAGGGATGTGCCATGCCCCTTGGATCATCTATGCTTACCCTATGGGTAGCATCTGATTCTCCCCCATTCCTTCTAGGATGCTACACTGGAGGCCTTAGTGACCAATCGCCAGACAGTAGCGCTGTCACTGTCACATGGGGTTGGATAGAGTCCTTCGCTCTAACTGAGCCGGGCTTGGAGTTCACATGGGGCTTCTATTTTCTCCTGCAGGCAGTACAGGGAACGGTTTGTCCAGCACCAAGGGCAAGGATGGGGAACTGCGCCCCCCTCACCCGCTTCTAATGCATGACACAGAATGGGTGTACTGCCCTGCACCCATTCGGTGCCCCCTTTGTACTTGGCTGCCCATGGTTGGCAGAGTTTGCATTGCATTTGCATGGTCAACTACTTGCTTTCTACCAGTTGGTTGCACATGCATAGCAAGTTTCTTTTGCCAGCTGTGGGTTGATGAGGAGTAAAGTGGTCATGTTGAAGTAGGGTTCACCAGTAGATCTAGAGCACCCAGTAAGGGGGCATCCCCTTTCTGTTACTACGCCCTGGGTGACTTCCCCTTTTGCCCACACACTTGTCCCAGCCCTGCTTGCAATTGATATGTATAAGCAGATGGGAGGTTGGCCAAGTCCCATCGGGTCTACATGCATTCCAGCATTAGCTGCATGGTCTTATTCAGGGCAGCTTTCCTTTTGAGGTAACACAGGACCTCAGCTTGGGTAACGAGCACTGGTGCAGCTAATTGTAGTCTCTATTGGTAGAGCATGTAGTGGGGTGACAACGCAAGAGTACATTTAGGAGACAGGGAAAGAGTGTTGTGTCATGGTGGGATCTCCAGGGTTTTTAAATGAAAGCTGCAGATTTAAAAACTCTGAGGGTGGCATTTAAAATAACAATAATATGTTAAAGAAGATGTCCAATTTCCAAACAGGGCACCCTTTCTCTCCATGGCTGTCCGACAAGACAGCTGGCAAGGAGTTGACTACGTAGCTCCCTTTACCTTAGTGCAGTCCTCCCTCCCTTCACTTACCTTTTGCTGCGATTTTGCTTTCAAATGTCCTTATTTCTTCTGAGAAATCCTTACTTCCTGTTCTTCTGTCTGTAACGCCACACAGTAATGCAAGGCTTTCTCTAAGGTGTGGAGTGTCGTGCTCGCCCCCTCCCTTGGACTACAGGAGAGTCAGGACGCTCTCTGTTGCAGATAGAGAAAAGGTGTGTGTGTTAGTGGGCATCTTGACTCTCCTGTATTTCAAGGGAGGGGGCGAGCACGACACTCCACACCAGGGAGAAAGCCTTGCATTACTGTGTGGAGTTACAGACAGAAGAACAGGAAGTGAGGATTTCTCAGAAGAAATAAGGACATTTAAAAGCAAAGTGGAAGTATGAGGTAAGTGAAGGAGGACTGCACTAAGGTAAAGAAAGATATTTAGGAAAAAAAAAAAATACTTTACAACCCTTTTAACAAAGGAAGATGGTAATAAGTTATACAAGTACTTTGTCTTAAGATGTCCTCCCTCCTCTTTAAAGCTGCGTGGACATTTTAGTGAATAGGCTTACATCTACTTTGTGACGCTGTTGCCCTGCATGGGGAAAACCTACGGTTGTACCGATACCAATACTGGTATTGGTGCCTATACTAAGCATTTGCACGGGTATCGGTACTTGTGCAAATGCACCGATACCTTCAGGTTTTGCTCTTTCATCCGTCAGCGCGATTCCCCCACTGACAGATGAAATGTATACAAAAGAATAGTGCAGACAGTCATTGGTTGTTACGGAGCAGGGCTGCCGCGTCCTTAACAACCAATGACATTTCACCTACCAGTGGGGATTTCCCTTCCCCGCAGTAGACCCGCACCAGCTCCGCCCCCTTCTCGCGCCGGCACCGAACCAACTCAGTTTTTTGGCTCCTCTGTGGGCAGCTGGGGGGGGGGGGGGTGAGAGACCTGCCTGCCTGGTGAGTAGTGTGTCCCACACTGAGCCAGGCTTTGATGCTGCAGAACCTTGGAGGGGAGGGGAGGCGAGGCGAAGGGCAGGTCTTCTGGGTCTGATTTATACAATCTCCTTTACATTTTCCAAAATTACGTAATTTGAGGGTCTGTCAAAGCAGTCTAGGCCATAGGTCCTCTCACCACCTAGCTATCGGTAAGATCTAACGCAGATTGCACAATTAGATTGGCGCGTGTGTATATGGACAAGCCTTAGAGCATAGGTGCTCAACCTGTGGCCCTCCAGATGTTTCAGAACTACATGTCCCATCATGCCTTTGTCTTTGGGAGTCATGCTTGTAACTGTTCAGCCTTGCAATGCCTCATGGGACTTGTAGTTTTGGAACAGCTGGAGGGCCACAGGTTGAGCACCCATGCCTTAGAGTGACCAATGCTGGACAACTCAAGACGTTGGGTTCAGACTTCTATCCTACTGCATGAAGTCTACAATCTGTTCCAATTTCTGTTGTTTTGTGAAGATAGTGACGAAGAAATGAAATAAGAATAACATTTATTATCCAGCAGATCTGTATTACAAAATGTTTATGAAAATAGATTCTTGTTAATTGTTTAATTTATTAATCTGCATCACTACTGAATATTTGTAAATTAAAAGCACAATGACTGTGGCAGTTTATTACTATGGTGTATGTTCTGGAATGGTTATTTGTTATGCGATGGTCAATAGAGATGATTAATTAGGGGAATCCGACCCCATTTAGGACAATGGCGATACAATCTGTGAGAGAATTGGGTTCAGCTGCCGGCCTCATGAGCAAACATCACATGATTGTTCAATGTAATTAAATATAATAGGGCCATACTCAGACGAACGTCTTCCTCGGAGCTAACCTGAGCATAGCCCTTTACATTCATGCACGTGTATTGGCGGCTGTGGATGGCACATGTGGCTCCCCGGGCACCAGAAAGCACCGGAGACTCGGCACACTGCTAAGTATAGAGGCATCCATGCAAGTCTGTACCAACCTATCTGTTTACTCTAAACACTGGCCACTAATCTGGTCTCAATGGACCAGTTATGTTATCTGTGATGTCACTAGTGAATGGATAGGCCACATTCTCAGTGATGTCACCGGTCTCTAGTAAATGAGGCTGCATTCTTGGTGAGGTCATAGCTTTCTAGTGAAAGAGTCTGTGCCAACTTATCTACACACTAGAGACCAGTGACCTCATCTTAAATGCAACCTATCTATTCACTAGAGAGAGGTGACATCACTGAGAATGCAGCCTATCCATTCACTAGAGAGAGGTGACATCACTGAGAATGAGGCTGCATTCTCTGTATTGTAACAGTGATAGATTGTATTCTCAGTTATTTCAATCCTCCCTAGTGATCGGCTAGGCCTGAGTGTGTGCCAACCTATCACTAGAGAGCGGTGACAACACTGAGAATGCCTTTTAGGGAGGATTGACATCACTGAGAAAACAGCCTATCACTGTTGCAATACAAAGAATGCAGCCTCATTCTCAGTGATGTCTCTAGTGAATGGATAGGCTGCATTCTCGGTGATGTCACTGGTCTCTAGTGAATAGATAGGTCTGAGTGTGCCAACCTATCACTAGAAAGCTGTGACCTCACCAAGAAGGAGCCCTTTCCATTCACTAGAGAGGTGACATCACCGAGAACACATCATAGCCATTCATTTGGGACTAATGACATCACAGATAACAGATTTTGAGGTCAATGGACTGGATATGTTATCTGTGATATCATTAGTCCCAAATGAATGGCTATGCTGTGTTCTCCAAGATGTCACCACTCTCTAGTGAATGGAGAGGGCACATTCTTTTTTTTTTTTTAAAGCTATTTATTTGCCAGATGCATAGAATAGAACATTGCACAGACGGTACACTCTTGGTTGTAAGCATCAAAAGTACATAATTATCATTTAAGGTTGTTCGGATTAAACTTCCAACAAGAGGAGATATATCAGTACAAATAGCATTTTTTTTGTTTTTAAAACTGCGAAATACCAAAATGAAAGGGCACAGCTTTCTAGTGATGGGTTGGCACACACGGTGGCCTATCCATTTACTATGGAGCTGTGACATCACCGAGAATACAGCCTATCCATTCACTAGAGGGCGGTGACATCACTGAGAATGCATCCTGTCATTTCATTTGGGACTAATGACATCACGGATAACATATCCAGTCCATTCATAACAGATTTTGATATCTGTGATGTCAATAGTCCCAAATGAAAGGACAGGCTGCATTCTCAGTGATGTCACTGGTCTCTAGTAAATGGATAGGCTGCATTCTCAGTCATGTCACTGGTCTCTAGTGAAGGGATAGGCTGCATTCTCAGTGATGTCACTGATCTCTAGTGAATGGATGGACTGTGAGATCAATGATGTCACTGCTCTCTAGTGAATGGTAGGCTGCATTCTTAGGGATGTCATCGCTCTCTAGTGAATGGATAGGCTGCATTCTCAGTGATGGTCACTGGTCTCTAGTGAATGGATAGGCTGCATTCTCAGTCATGTCACTGGTCTCTAGTGAAGGGATAGGCTGCATTCTCAGTGATGTCACTGATCTCTAGTGAATGGATGGACTGTGAGATCAATGATGTCACTGCTCTCTAGTGAATGGTAGGCTACATTCTTAGGGATGTCATCGCTCTCTAGTGAATGGATAGGCTGCATTCTCAGGGATGTCATCGTTTTCTAGTGAATAGACAGGCTGTGAGATCAGTGATACCACTGGTCTCTAGTGAATGGCCTGACTGACTACATGATGCCAGTGCCTCCATCGAGGAGCACCATTTTGGTCTCCTGCTGTTTGCTCGGTGCTGCCTGTTGGGACTTGTGTTGCATTACAGGCTGGCATAGAGGAATCTCTGAATAAACATGGAATAATAGACTTGTGCAATGGGCTATGTACATAACATAGGATGTAAATGAGTGTATTGTACGGGTCTGATTTGTACATATTGTTTGTCTTTCATTTCTGGACAACAGACCCACCCTGAAAGCTGCCCAGTGCATCTGGAGCCAAACCCCATCCATCACAGAGGTGCTATTCCTGCAGATTACACTGGAACCATCCACAGACTAATCCCGCTCCCCAAACTAAAGGATCCCACTATACTGAGGCTCCTACAAATGTCATTGTGTGTCATCTGCACTTTTTTTAAGCTGTTGACAGTCTTACTACATGCAACATTCCCCCATCGTAGTCCTGTCTCCAGTAACCTGACCTGTTTGCAGTTTGTGGAAATGATCATACAATAAAAGTCCAGTCCATTGTGATTCTGATCTTGCTGTGCTTTCCTTAACCACTTAAGACCCGGACCTTTAGGCAGCTAAAGGGCCTGGCCAGTTTCTGCGATTTTGGCACTGCGTTGCTTTAACTGACAATTGCGCGGTCGTGCGACGTGGCTCCCAAACAAAATTGGCGTCCTTTTTTTCCCCACAAATGGAGCTTTCTTTTGGTGGTATTTGATCACCTCTGCGGTTTTTATTTTTTGTGCTATAAACAAAAATAGAGCGACAATTTTGAAAAAAATCAATATTTTTTACTTTTTGCTATAATAAATATCCCCCAAAAATATATAAAAAAAAATGTTTTGCCTCAGTTTAGGCCGATACGTATTCTTCTACATATTTTTGGTTAAAAAAAATCACAATAAGCGTTTATCGGTTGGTTTGCGCAAAATTTATAGCGTTTACAAAATAGGGGATCGTTTTTATTGCATTTTTATACTTTTTATTTTATTTTTTTACTACTAATGGCGGCGATCAGCGTTTTTTATTTTTTTTTCCGTGACTGCGACATTATGGCGGACACTTCAGACACATTTTTGGGACCATTGTCATTTTCACAGCAAAAAATGCATTGTTTACTGTGAAAATGTCAATTGCAGTTTGGGAGGTAACCACATGGGGGTGCTGAAGGGGTTATCATCTGTGTTTCTAACTGTAGGGTGGTGTGGCTGTAGGTGTGACGTCATCGATCGTGTGTTCCCTTTTATAGGGAAACACAATCGATCACTGCGCCACAGTGAAGAACGGGGAAGCTGTGTTTACCGGGGACCGATCGCGGGACTTCAGCGGCGATCGGGTCCACAGGTCACGCGACCCACGGCTGGGCACTTAAAGAGGACGTACCTGTATGTGCTTGTGCCCAGCTGTGCCATTCTGCCGACGTAAATGTGCAGGAGGCGGTCCTTAAGTGGTTAAGAGCTGCTGCTTTCATCCACAAGGCTGAACCAAGCTCAGTACCTAGGCCAGTGATGGTGAACCTTGGCACCCCAGATGTTTTGGAACTACATTTCCCATGATGCTCCACTACACTGCAGAGTGCATGAGAATCATAGGCAATGTAGTTCCAAAACATCTGGGGGGTGACAAGGCTCGCCATCACTGCCCTATGGGAACGAAGCGGATAAGGATCGGCTATAGCTTTGTAAAGTCCTGGGCTTTGTACATGACCTAAAAAAAAGAAGGGAACTTCACCTCTGGAAGATTTTTTTTATTTTATTTTTTTCACAAATAGAGCTTTCTTTTGGTGGTATTTGATCACCTCTGCAGATTTTTTTTTTTGCTATATAAAAACACAGCCAATAAAAAAAAAATCAAATTTCTTCTTAAATTTAGGGCGGCCATATTGAGTTGTAGATGCTATGGGCCAGATTCACGTATTCCAGAGCATCTTTGCTCTGGAGTAACGCTTCTGATTTGCGTTGCGCTGCCGAAATTTTAGGAGCAAGTGCTGTAATTCACGAAGCACTTGCTCCTAAAGTTGCGGCAGCGCATCACAAATGAGCCGGCGGAATTCAAATGTCGCGGGTACGGGGCGTGTAGTATGCTAACTACGCGCGATCCCGCCGCCAACGTACTGCGCATGCGTCGAGTGTCAAAACATCCCCGTGCGCATGCTCCAAAATCTGTGAATGAACGTCAATGACGTCACATTCCCATTCATGACCGTTTTACGCAAGCGACGTTTTTTTTTTTTTTTCCGACGCGATGACGACGCCTATACCTAACATAGGATACTCCAACCCCATGTAGGTATATCTATGCGCCGCGTATCCCGTCCGGAAACGTCGTATCGTCATTGCGTCGCGCCGGATTTCGATCGTGAATTGCCGATTTCCGCTCATTAACATATTTTTTGAGCGTAAATCGGCGGGAACGCCCCCGGCGCCATTTTTAAGTTGAAGTAACGATGCGATGGCGAAACTCAGTTACGCTGCTCGCATCGGAACTTCAACCCGGCGTTTCTTGTTTTCTGGTTACAGAAAACAGAAACGCCGGCTCAAAGCCACAGTTAGGCTGGCGGATCACTCGATCCGCCAGCGTAACCTTTCCTGAATCTGGCCCTATAACTTTTGCGCAAACCAAACTATGTGATTTTTTTTTTTACTAGTAATGGCAGCAATCGGCTACTTCTGGTGGGACTGCCATATTCCAGCAAACATATCGGATACTTTTGATGGGACCAGTGACACTTAATACAGTGATCAGTGCTAAAAATATACATGGTCACTGTACTAATAACACTGGCTGGGAAGGGGTTAACATCCAAGGCGATCAAAGGGTTAACTGTGCCTAGCCCTGTGCTTTCACTCGAGGAAGGCATGGATCACTTCCTGGATTTACACAGTTGAGGCACACATGCAGCTCTCATTGGCCCTCTTATGACTCATCACACCGCCCTTCCTGGCAAACTCTCACAAGAGTGAGAGAGAGAGCTGTGCTTGATGCCATAAGCCTAGGCCAGTGATGGCGAAACCTTGGCACCCCAGATATTTTGGAACTATATTTCTCATGCACTCTGCAGTATAGCTGAGCATCATAATCTCCTATTGCCCGGGGGCCCGATAATCTCCTATTGCCCGGGGGCCCGATAATCTCCTATTGCCCGGGGGCCCGATAATCTCCTATTGCCCGGTGGCCCGATAATCTCCTATTGCCCGGGGGCCCGATAATCTCCTATTGCCCGGGGGCCCCATACTCTCCTATTGCCCGGGGGCCCCATACTCTCCTATTGCCCGGGGGCCCCATACTCTCCTATTGCCCGGGGGCCCCATACTCTCCTATTGCCCGGGGGCCCCATACTCTCCTTTTGCCGGGGGGCCCCATAATCTCCTATTGCCGGGGGGCCCCATAATCTCCTATTGCCGGGGGGCCCCATAATCTCCTATTGCCGGGGGGCCCCATAATCTCCTATTGCCGGGGGGCCCCATAATCTCCTATTGCCGGGGGGCCCCATAATCTCCTATTGCCGGGGGGCCCCATAATCTTCTTTTGCCCAAGGGCCCCATAATCTTCTTTTGCCCAAGGGCCCCATAATCTTCTTTTGCCCAAGGGCCCCATAATCTCCTTTTGCCCGGGGGCCCCCTGAGTTATCAGTCCGCCCCTGGTGGATGCAGCATCTGTCCCCCAGACGCCTCTGCACTGAGAGCTGATCGAACACTGCCAATGGCTCTGTTTTCTTACCTCCCCGAGCGGAGAGCTGATGCCTGTTAAATTTAGCAGCTCTTCTCCCACGCTCATTGGAGGAGTGGGAAACAGATGTCTCAGGGGCTCGCTGAGAGGCTGAGACGGGGTATCAGTGCTATATGCTGGGTGCTTGGTGTACTTCTGTACCTTTAAGGAGGGGTGGCTCCCCTTCAGTCCACCTGCCCCTATCTATCCATTAAAATGCATGTGCCTCCATTGTGAGGACACTCACTGTTAGTGTTAGGACCACAGAATTATGGGGTGCCTTGGCGCGGCTCTGTGGCTCACGCATGCGTTTGCAAATGCGTGCGGACAAAACCCCTGTTTTTAACGCACATTGTTAGACAGGTTAATTGGTTGTTCTGCTAGCTGGTCGGTAAGTAGGCTTGGTTATTCCCTGGGCATTCCCCAGGTTCTTGTTGTTATCAGTCCAGGCACCTGGCGGATCCTGAGTCAGGATGACACGGTGCTTGGACTGATTCCTATGACCGACATCAGCGGAGAGCCAACTTCAGTCAGCTCTCTGCTAAAAACAGGGCACAGGAGGGCAAAACAAAAATTGCACTCCTGTGACCCAGAGGAGAAGCCCAGCCGAACTAGCTCAAGCTGGACTTCTCCTTTATTAGATTTTTTTTGCACTTTGTTTAACTTCTTGAGACCCGGGCCATTGTATAAAGGTGGCTCTACAGGTCCGGGAGGCTGTCTTTTTACGGCCTCGGCTCCTCCGGGCACTGGGGGGCGCGCATGTGCCTGGCGTGTCACTGAGACGCTGATGCGCGTACTTGGCGGCCGCGATGTCCGCGACCGACCATTACACAGCCAAGGACGTGGCTCTCTCTGTGTAAACACAAAGATCCACTTCCTGTCAGGGGGAGGAGACCGATGGTGTGTCCCTTGTACATAGGGGCAACCATTGGTCACCTCCCCCAGTCATTCCCCTCCCCCACAGTACGAATCACTCCTAGGGAACACATTTAAAGTGGGATTCTACCCACTTTAAATGCGCATGCGCGACCCACACATCGCTTTGTTCACCAGAAGACACCGTGACAGAGCACGAAGAAGAAGAGAACTGCCTTGGAAGAGGTAGAAGAGCTACTTCCGCATAGCAACAGCCTTTTCTGGTGAGTAATTGTTTTCTTTTTTTTTTTTCCGATTTTCTGTAAAAATAAAATAAAAATCAGGGTGGAACTCCACTTTAACCCCTTCCTTGCCCCCTAGTGTTAACCCCTCCTCTGCCAGTCACATTTATACAGTAATCAGTGCATATTGATAGCACTGTTCGCTGTATATATGTGAATGGTCCCAAAAATGTGTCAAGTGTCCACCATAATATTGCAGTCCTTAAAAAATTTGCAGATAACCGCCATTACTAGTAAAAAAAAATCTGAATTCTATCCCCTATTTTGAAGACACTGTAACTTTTGCGCAAACCAATCACTATACGCTTATTGCAATTTTTTTTATTTGTTTTACCTAAAATATGTAGAATAATACATACCGGCCTAAACTGAGAATTTTTTTATTGGGATATTTATTATAGCAAAAAGTAAAAATATTGGTCCGGATTCAAAGACATCGGCCCATATTTATGCCACCGTAGCGTATCTATTTTACGATACGCCAGCGCAGCGGGGAGGGGCAAGCATGGAATTCACAAAGCAAATGCTCCCAACTGCGCCGCCGTCTCATATATTTCGTAGACGTAAGCCGGCGTAGGTGGAAGTGGGCGTGATCCATGGTAATGAAGCGTGACCCCATGCAAATGATGGACCGGGCGCCAGACAAATACTTAAAGTGGTGTTCCAGCCAAAAATAGTGTTTATTAAAAGTCAGCAGCTACAAAAAGTGTAGCTGCTGGCTTTTAATAAACACTCACTTACCTGCTCCTGCGTTCCAGCGACGCACCGACCGGGGCTCCGCTCCTCTCTCCCCCCCCTCCCCGGCCGGCGTCTCCATACCGACTATGGGCACCCAGCCGTGACGTCTATGGCCGCCGACTGTATCACGGAGAATGCACGCCCGCAAGCTAACCCCCTTGGAAGAGCGCTTCCCAGAACGGGGGTTATCTCTTGCAGGGAGGAGCCCCAAAAGACGAGGATCGGGGTCACTCTGTGCAAAACTAACTGCACAGTGGAGGTAAGTACATGTTTGTTATTTATAAAAAATAAAAAAAATACCGCTACAACCCTTTTAAGTGGTTAAACTGATATCATTTGCAGACCAAACTTCATCCCTTTTAGATCTAAAAGAATCAAATGATACAATGTTTCTTTTTTTATCTCTCGGCGCTTAGCAATGTTGTGACTTTGCTGTCTGCCTTTTTTTTTTTTTTTTGACAGCTGTGAGCAAAGAACGGCTCTGGACTTGTTACATGAATTGTGGAAATGCTTGAACGAATTAATCGTGCCACTCTAACTGTCAGTGGTAAATGGTTTGTCTCATCCCTGTAACATCTGCAGGACAGCTTGTTCTGGTAAGATCAGCAGGTGAAAAAAGAAAACTAATGCAGCCATCACATCTAAGAATGGGTAAGATGTAATATAATGTTTGCGTTTTGGATGTAATACCACTTTAATGACTTAAGGACCGCCTCCTGCACATACACGTCGGCAGAATGGCACGGCTGGCCACAAGCACATACCTGTACGTTCTCTTTAAGTGCCCAGCTGTGGGTCATCCGCGACCCGGTTTCGAAGCTCCGTGGCCGCGGGACCTGTGGACCCGATCGCCTCCGGTGTCCCGCGTTCGGTACTCCTGAGCTGAAAAACGGGGAGAGGTGAGTGTAAACACAGCTTCCCTGTTCTTCACAGTGGCAATGTCACTGATCGTCTGTTCCCTGATATAGGGAAAGACGATCAGTGACGTCACACGTCCAGCCCCGCCCCCCTACAGTTAGAAACACATATGAGGTCACACATAACCCCTACAGTGCCCCCTAGTGGTTAACTCCCAAACTGCAATTGTAATTTTAACAGTAATCAGTGCATTTTATAGCACTTTTTGCTGTGAAAATTACAATGGTCCCAAAAATGTGTCAAAATTGTCCGCCATAATGTCGTAGTCACGAAAAAAATCGCTGATCCCTGCCATTAGTAGTAAAAAAAAATAATAATAAAAATGCCATAAAACTATCCCCTATTTTGTAAATGCTATACATTTTGCACAAACCAATCGTTAAACGCTTATTGCGATTTTTTTTACCAAAAATAGGTAGAATACGTATCGGCCTAAACTGAGGAAAAAAAATGTTTTCATATCTTTTTTTGGGGGGGGGGGGGGGTATTTATTATAGCAAAAAGTATAAATACTGATTTTTTTTTTCCAAAAAATTGTTCCTCTATTTTTGTTTATAGCACAAAAAATAAAAACCGCAGAGATGATCAAATACCACCAAAAGAAAGCTCCGTTTGTGGGGAAAAAAGGACGCCAATTTTGTTTGGGAGCCACGTCGTACGACCGCGCAATTGTCAGTTATAGCGACGCAGTGCCGAATCGCAAAAAACTGGCCAGGTCCTTTTACCTGCATAAAGGTCCGGGGCTTAAGTGGTTAATGACATGCGGTATTACTGCGGCCTGAATGTGTTTCTATAATATTTATTGAGGCTTCATACGGACTTCTGAGATGACTTATGATCTCCCCCTAAGAATTCAAAGCAACTTTGCTGATGTTGCCTACACAGCTCTGTATAGAGAACCAGCCGTTCGATAACAATCTATAGCTCATTAGTAATGGTGGGAGAACGATCGCTGAGTGAACGCGCGGTTCTGCACTGACTTGTTCATTAAATGCAAACCTCTTTTTACAAAGACATTTGCAATGGCCGCAAATGACAAAAAAAATTCAATTTTTCAGCTTTAACCTGTCCTGGTCAGCTTCTAGTGACATGGAAATGTGAAGCTGTGCGCATTGTTTTGCTGAGATGGATAATTAGGAGGCAATGGGCCAAACTACTCCCAGTTCTGCTTCATTCTCCCTGGTGCTGGTTCTGTGCCTTAACCACTTAAGACCCGGACCTTTAGGCAGCTAAAAGACCCGGCCAGGTTTTGCGATTCGGCACTGCGTCGCTTTAACTGAGAATTGCGCGGTTGTGCGATGTGGCTCCTAAACAAAATTGGCGTCCTTTTTTCCCCCACACAATAGAGCTTTCTTTTGGTGGTATTTGATCAGCTCTGCGTTTTTTTTTTTTTTTTTTGTGCTATAAACAAAAATAAAGCGACAATTTTGAAAAAAATGCAATATTTTTTACTTTTTGCTATAATAAATAATTCCAAAAAATATATAAAAAAAACATATTTTTCCTCAGTTTAGGCCGATGTGTATTTTTCTACCTATTTTTGGTAAAAAAAATATCGCAATAAGCGTTTATCGGTTGGTTTGCGCAAAATGTATAGCGTTTACAAAATAGAGGATAGTTTAATTGCATTTTTATTATTATTATTTTTTCTGACTACTACTGGCGGTGATCAGCGATTTTTTTTTTCTGTGACTGCGACATTATGGCAGACACTTCGGACAATTTTGACACATTTTTGGGACCATTGTCATTTTCACAGCAAAAAATGCATTTAAAATGCATTGTTTATTGTGAAAATTACAATTGCAGTTTGGGAGTTAACCCCTTCAGCTCCCCTTGTGGTTATGTGTGACCTAATGTGTGTTTACAACTGTAGGGGGGTGTGGCTGTAGGTGTGACGTCATCGATTTTGTATCCCTATAAAAAGGGATGAAACGATCGATGACGCTGCCACAGGGAAAAACGGTGAAGCCGTGTTTACACATGGCTCTCCCTGTTCTACAGCTCCGGGGACCGATCGCGGGACTCCAGCGGCGATCGGGTCCCAGAGCTTTGGACCGGGTCGCGCGCAAGCGCCCGTGACCCACGGCTGGGCACTAGCACAGGACGTACCTGTACGTGCATGTGCCCAGCCGTGCCATTCTGCCGACGTATATATGTGCAGGAGGCGGTTCTTAAGTGGTTAAGTTTCCATTTAGACTTTCAGGATCCAGCCAGTAAGTCTGTTTTTCAAAAGAACAAGCTCTCCTGCTTCTGGGAAGCAGTGGCAGTGCGTCCATAGAGGGCGCAGGAGCACCGCCCCCTCTTGCTCCTGCAACGCCACTGAAAAACAATACATAGATTCATGCATTGCATGAATCTATGTATTGTCGCGGTTGCCCACTATTCAGATGGCCGGCCCCCTGGTGAGCACCGGTCATCTGAATAATGGCAGCTGGTTGGCTTTGGAAGTGTCTAGCAGAGCCAGCGGCAGAGCTTGAGGGCTGTAATTGGCTTCCAAATAGTTAACCAGGGGACTCAGGGGGGGTGCGTTCCCTGGCTAACACTGACAGGCATCTCAGCCAATCAGGTTCACTGGTTCTGGTTACCGGTAACCTGATTGGCTAAAGCGACATCGAGGGCGGTACTACTTCGAGGGATCGTGGAGGATGATCTGAAGATGGCTGAGCGAGAAAGGTAAGTGCCAGGTGGGCGGCAGTCTGGCAGCATTTTAGGGGCAAACTGGTGGCTATTGATGGGCACAGTGGCGACAATGGCATGGCACACTGCGTTTGGCATGGCACAGTGGCGACAATTAATGGGCACAGTGGCTGCATTTGGCATGGCACAGTGGTGACAATAGCATGGCACAGTGGCTGTGTTTGACAATTGATGGCATGGCACAGTGGCAACAATTGATGGCACAGTGGCTGCGTTTGATGGCATGGCACAGTGGCTGCGTTTGATGGGCACAGTGGTGACAATTTAAAATGCACCGAATAACCACTTAAGCCCCGGACCACTATGCAGATAAAGGACCAGGCCCCTTTTTGCCATTCAGCATTGCATCGCTTTAACTGACAATTGCGTTGTCGTGCGACGTGGCTCCCAAACAAAATGTTTGTCCTTTTTTTTCCCCACAAATAGAGCTTTTTTTGGTGGTATTTGATCACCTCTGCCGTTTAAATTTTTTGCGCTATAAACAAAAATAGAGTGACAATTTGGAAAAAAAAAATCTATATATTTTTTCCTTTTTGCTATAAAAAATATCCCCAAAAATATATAAAATTCACTCAGTTTAGGCCGATACATATTCTTCTACATATTTTTGGTAAAAAAAAAAAAGACAAAAAAAAAAAATCGCAATAAGCTTAGCGTCTACAAAATAGGGGAATCAGGGATAGTGTGACGAGACCCTTGCTCGCCCAGGTCCTGCTCTCCCGACACTCCTCTACCTCTGTTGGATCAGATTGCAGATTGCAACATCTGATGGTCCAGTCATCCAAGGTTCTGGGATCCGACCTACAGCTATGTGCCGATTGCGATCCATTTGAAGAACACACACCAGGCGAGCTGTATGTATGTTCAAACAGGAGACTCTTTATTGAAACATTCAGCTGGTTATATACAGGTTACAAGCTTATGATCAATCAAAGAACAATGAAATCTCTTTTTTTTTTTTTGTTCCGTTTCGTATGGTCCCGTCTGTTCGTTTCCGTTCGTTTTTCGTAAGACGTTCGTTCCCGTTCGTTTGTCGTACGACGCGATTTTTTCGTATTCCGATCGTTTCGTATTTCCGTTACCGTTTTATTCTCGTACATGCGGGATGATTTGTTATTCTGTTTAATTCATGTTCGTTTCTTGTTAGACAATAATTATCGTGAATTTTCGTCAATTTGCATTCTGTGTATCTTGAATGCTTTTCTTTTGTTAGTGTCAGTTGTGTGTTCATTGTTCATTCAATGACATCTATAACAAAAGAATTTCATTATGTATATTGAATGAATTCCTTTTTCTGTTATAGGTGTCATATCAACATACGAAAATAACAAAAGAAACAGGTTCAAATGCAAATCTTTTGTTTATGTTTTTTTTGAATGGCCAGAGAGTTAGGCTGGCCATACATGATACAATTTTCTGTGCAATTTTCTTTAGATTTACCTTCAACTATGTAGTGCAAGGGCCTGCCTGATTGCATACAATTGAAAGTGTTGTTTAGTTTAGCCTAGTTTAGCCTAACTCTCTGGCCATTAAAAAAAACCATAAACAAAAGATTTGCATTTGAACACGTTTCTTTTGTTATTTTCGTATGTTGATATGACACCTATAACAAAAAATTTGCCTTCAGTATTTTGAATACACAGAAAAAAGAAAAAAGAATTCATTCAATATACATAATGAAATTCATTTGTTATAGATGTCATTGAACAATGAACATACAACTGAAAACGAACACAAAACAGATTCAAACAAAATACACAATGCAAACCTCTTGATACAGATTTAATTTTCGTTATTTTGCCATTTTCGTTTTGTCGTTTTTTCCCGTCGGATCGTTCGTTCGTATTTGCGGTCGTTCGTTATGCGGCTCATCCGTTATCCCGTCGTTTTCGTATTTTGGTGCTTTACCGTTTTCGTATGTACACATTATCCCGCGGGTACGAAAATGAACATTTTCGTACGAAAATAACATTCGTACGAACGGGAATGCACATATCTAGTTTCCATACAGAGACATTTCGGCACCGCAAAGCTTGACACATCACATTCCTTTATCAATAGAATTCAATTAACCTTTTAGATAATGACATGCTAATCCAATACTCCTGACATGAGACTTCAAACTGTTTTATCACATAATAGAAAGGTCTAGGAGCCGACCTGGATTAACACCTCTACACAATGAAATGTCTTTCAAAAGCCGGGTCACTTAGCATTTTAAAAGCAGATGTCCTTGCATTGAATAAGCCAACAGCTTGTAATGTCCCTCTCCTGTGTAACAGATGTCAAGTAGAAACACCTTAATATCTCAAGATCCATGACAGATAGTTTTATGGTATTTGTGTTAATTTTTTTTTACTAGTAATGGAGGCGATCAGCGATTTTTTTATCGTGACTGCGACATTATGGCGGACATATTGGACACTTTTGACACTATTTCAGGACCAATGTCCTTTTTACAGCAAACAGTGCTATAAAAATAGTTTATTGAATATTTTTGCTAAGCGTTAAATCACATAAGTATCAAAACGCTACCCCACGACGGAACCAGGTGACATTCACCGTACATACAATAACAACAATAAAATCAGACACCAAAGCCGTTAAAACAAAGAAACAAATAAAAAACATTAAAAAGCAATAGCATAAATCAAATAATAAAAAAAAAAAGTAAAAGAGCCATGAGAAGAAAAAGAAACCCTGTCAGTTTCCAGCCCCTGTCGCATAGCCATCTCAGTCCACAGAAGGGTTTTCAGACCCATCCTGAACTGGAACAGGTTTGAGGTCTGCCTGAGAGCCAACGGCAGGAGGTTCCACTCTCTAGGTCCCAACCTCGAGAGTGCTCTGCCCCCCCACTTCTTTAATCTAAACTTTGGGACCTCCAGGTGGAATTGAGTGGCCGCTCTCAATGAATGGCCAGTGAGATGTCTTGTCAATTTCACCTGGAGGTAAGTAGGACCGAATTTATTGAACGCCTTAAAAACTAAGATTAAAACCTTAAATCTGATCTACTGCCCCACAGGCAGCCAATGAAGGGCTGCCTGGTGCACAGAGGTCGGGCAGTGGTCTCTCAGATTGAGAAAAATGCACTGTTACTGTGAAAATGGCAGGGTTTAGTGTTCCCTAATGTGTGTTTCTTACTGTGGGGGGTGTGGCTGGGCGTGTGACGTCACTGATCGCCTGTTCCCTATGACAGGGAACAGACGATCAGTGACAGGCTCACTAGGAAGCACAGGGAGAGGTTTGTTTGCACTTGCCTCTCCCCGTTCTTCAGCTCTGTGACCCGATTCCAGGACACCGGCGGCGATCGGGTCTGCGGGTCCCGCGGGCATGGAGCACAGGACCGGGTCGCAAGTGCGCCACCACCAGCGGGCACTTGCGACCCATGGCTGGGCTTCTTAAAGGGGACGTACACGTACGCCCATATGCCCAGCCGTGCCATTCTGCCGACGTATTTAGTCGTGAGGCGGTCCTTAAGCGGTTAATGTATAAATGACACTGGCAGGGTAAGAGGTTAAATGTGTTCTGGGTGTGTTTTAACTGTGTGGGAGATGGGCTGCCTGGGACAACAAAGAGATACTGATCACTGAAAACAGCAGATCTCAGAGTTGTCCCCTGTCAGAACGGGGATCTGCCTTATTTATATAGGCAGACCCCTGTTCTGCCTCTCCTCACTGTGATCCCGGGTGGCCCGCGGACATCCCGTCCGTAGGACCCGCCCCCTGCGGCAGTTTAACATACGGGTACGTGTCGGTTTGCGCAGGAAAGCCAACCTGCCGGAAGTATATATACTGTGACTGGTCGGCAAGTGGTTAAAAATGAATTAAATCGTGTTTTTTCGGTGTTCTGATACAGTGAAGATCCGCTTTAAATCTCGCAGTAAAAAAAAAAAAAAAAGCTACTGCAGCCAGGAAAGTGGCGACATCTGCATTGTATGTATATTCATGGCTTTTCTCTAATCCCCTCTAATAGTTACATCACGTTGGGTCAGGTCACGGCATGCATTTAAATACCGGCAGCGCTACATGCCAATACACAATGGGAGATGATGAAGTGTGCGCTGCCAAGACTAAGAGGGGATAGGAAAGCCCTTTCCTATGACGACCGCACTCTGTTTACAAGAACCATACAGAACACAGCTGTACGGAGTAACGCAGCCAGGATTTAAAGTCAAACAGCGATTGCCGCTGGCTACAGAGAAAGTGCTGCAAAGTATTAGAATGGCCAGAACAAACCATAACGATGCATGGGGAAAGAAATGAGGCACTCAGAGCATAAAGCAGATTTCTGTAAACAAAAAGAGTGGTGCACATAGACATCAAATTTACTCTTATTTTAAAAAGTGATTGTAAATCTTTTGTGGGGGGGCCTTAAATAATAAAAATCGTTATACCTGACAGCCGGATTTGGTCTCCCTGCCACCCCAAGGCCAAGTTCCACAATGCTCCCCTTCCCCGCCAACCGAACCACCGCCGCCCCCCCCCCCCCCCTCTAAATCAACGGAGAATGGCAACCGGATGACAGGTGTGGCAAGGTTATTTCAAATATTTTTTGTTTCTTTTTTACTTATTTATCACTTTTTTTATATATAATATATTTGTAGCTTATTGTTTACTTTTTGTATAACTTTCTTATTTTTAGTTAAGGATGGTAAGTTGCTATAATAATTGTTTTCTCCTGTGTAATAGCAATAAAGTTAAGTGAAAAAAAATTGATAAAAAAATAAAATACAAATAATAAGAAATAATAATAATTAAATTAATAAAATAAAAAAAGTAATTAAAAAGTAAAAGAATAAGAAAAAATATTTTTTTTTTCTTATTCTTTACTTTTTAAATGTATTTAATTATTATTTCTTATTATTATTTATTTTATTTTTTTATCAATTTTTTTTTTTACTTAACTTTATTGCGATTACACAGGAGAAAACAATTCCCTGTGTGTGACAGGTTCTCTTTTTTGACCCTGTCACCACCAAAGCAGGAATCCTAGTACTGTGCTAGAACTCCTGTCACACCTGAGATGGGAAGAGCACAGCTTACCCCTCTCACTGTGTACATAGGCAGCAGGGACAGGAGACAGACTCGGTGGCCCGGGGGAGGACAGAGTCTCGAAGACAGAGCCAGCAGAGAGGTATGTGGGGGGGGGGGGGGAGAGGGGAGGACGGACGGCAGCACACATTTTACAAGCGATTTCGGTGACATCGTCGCAATCACTTGTTAACGAGCGAGCAGATTCCCCCACACTACATTTAGTCCTGCTAGAAAGCTACTTACCGTCCTTAACTGTATGTTCCGGGCGGCGGGGGACTCCATGCCCCAAGGCACCCTGCCGCCCTGAGGCCTGGCCTCAGTGGCCTTGTGGGAAATCCAGGCCTGATACCAGAGCTCCCCCACCAGAGATCCTGGCTACTCGTCCTCTTGAGGAGGAATCCTCTGCATAGAAGGGTTTTTACCTCAATGCAGAGAATGCATTTTTTTTGTTCTACCTGTAAGGCATAATGAGCTAAAGTAGAACATGCTACAGTTTTCCTGTACTGGAGCGCTGTAAAACAAACACATAGGAATGCACAGGAACGCACCTAAATGCACCAAAAACGCACTGGAACACATACTTATTTAAGGTTAAGGAAAAAAAAAAGTAGGGGGGAGATGCACTTAACTGCATCAAAAACACACCAAAAACGCACATGAAGAAAAGCATCTGGAACACATCCGGACTGCGTTTTCATGGTGTTAACTGGTCCTCACTATCCAAAGTGAAAAAACAACAAGAACAGAAGATTTAAATTGGAGTTCCACCCAAAGATGGAACTTTCGCTTTTCCAGCCCCCCCCCCCCCCCTCCGGTGTCACATTTGCCACCTTTCAGGGGGGAGGGGGGGAGAAGATACTTGTCTAGGTATTCTTCTCACACTTCCGGCCATAGATACCGAGCCAACCGCGGGTATTATGCCCCTTCTGGCGCCTTCTCCACCCCCCCTCACTGTTGTCTTCTGGGAGACAGAAGACAGCAGGGACCAGTGGGAACGTGTGCGCATGCGCAGTAGGGAATCAGGAAGTCAAGCCACAAGGCTTCACTTTCTGATTCCTTTACCAAAGATAGCGGTGGCAGCAGCAGCAGCATCCACTTCCGGGCATAGACCCCTGCAGGATCTGCAGGGGTCTACGTCACTCCCCCCCCCCACTGTCTTCTGGGAAACAGACAAAGCTTCACTTCCTGATTCCCTTACCGAGGATGGCGGTGGGGGCAGCTGAGTGACAGATCGGCTTCGGGTGACGACATCGTGGGCACCCTGGACAGGCAAGTGTCCTTATTTTAAAAGTCAGCAGCTGCAGTATTTGTAGCTGGTGAGTTTAAAAAAAAAATTGGCGGACCTCCGCTTTAATAGATGGAAAGTTGAAACAATGACTGAAGGTCCGCTTTAATATTTCTAAGCCTGTGATATACAGACACTGACTCAGTTCCGGAATTCTGGTAGAATTGTATTCCCGGGGGCTGGCACGCAGCACAACCAAACGTCCTGGAAAATCCAACCCTTTCCTTGTTTTGTTATATTTGTATCATGTTATAAAATTGCTGATAAACAGATGAGTAATGAAAAGTCATAGAATACTACAAAACCAAGATTTACAAATCCCTCCATGAGGTCCCTGTGTGGGACTGACAAGCCAGTCTCATATTCTAAAATCATAATATTGTTCTAGGAATTGGAATACACAAAAGGAAAGGGAATTATAAAATTGGATACAAAATGACATTTCAGGTAAACACTAATATATATACATATTATATTTAGAGTCGGTTCACACTGGGGCGACTTGGGATCCGACTTGAAGTCGTCTCAAGTCGTCTCAAGTCGTCCCAAGTCGTGCTGTCCAGAAAAGCAATGTAAGTGAATGGGAGTGGTGTTAATACACACTACTCATGTCGCTCCGACTTTAGAAGAGGTTCCTGTACTACTTCAATCAGACTTCTAGGCGATTTGAACCCATTGATTTCAATGGAAGTCGCTTCCAAGTCTGATCACTGTTTTAATTGAAGCAACCTTTCAGCAAGATAACATACATTTCTCAGGCAAACCCCTCCCTCCCCTTCCCTCTCCCAGACAACGGTGGATCCAGGGGGGGGGGGGGCAACAGGGCAATTGCCCCCCCCCCGAGACAATCATGTCACATTGGCTTTAAAAAAAAAAAAAACATTTACCATTTTTTTTAAACTGCTTTGCGGTGCCTGCAGCCAGGGCCGGACTGGCCATAGGGAAAACCTAGCAAATGCCTGTGGGCCGCGGGCCGGCTTCGGCCCGCGAACGGCCCTCGGCGGCCAGCGGGCCGTATGTCACATCTCCCAGGGGTGTACACCACCAACACAGCGCCAGATAGAGAGAGATCAGCTGGGGTATCATAGCCAGCTCTGACACTTCTCCCCTCCCCTTGCTGCCCCCACGGCCAGTTAGAGGAGAGGAGCTGCTTCTACTCCTCCCCCTCCTTTCTTCTCCTCCTGTGTCTGCCCCACCCACTCTCCAGACGGACACTGTTCTGCTGCCTAAGGGATGCGGGCGGGAAGATTCAAGCCCAGCAATCAGAAAGGAAAGATGGAGTCTGATATCCATCCATCCAGTCAGTCCCTCCTGCCTCTGAGTAAGTACTGAGAGCAGGGGCGGACTGACAACTCATGGGGCCCCCGGGCAACAGGAGATCGTGGGGCCCCCTGTGTCTCCCCCCCACACTCAAGCCACACCCACACAAAGCCCCACCCCCAGCTTGCACTGCGTGGATGCCTCGATTCTGGGATGAACTTGAGATAAACAGTGCACAGGGGGCAGCAGGACAGAGCATAATGTATCCATGGCAAATTATACAAGTTAGCAGGTCATAGCACAGGAGGGCACAATATGTGTGTGTGGAGGGCACATTATGGGGAACACCAGGGAACATTACAGGTTGGGGGGGCACAGTAGGACACATTACATAAGGGGACAGCAGGGAACATTAATATAGGGTACATTACAGGGGTAGGCAGAGGGGCGCAGCATGGAACATTACATGGGGCAGGAGGGCGCATTATGGGGTACAGCAGAGTATATTGGGGGCACAACAAAGCACATTATGGGGCATATTACATGGGGAGAAGAGGGCACATAATGGGACACAGCAGGGCATATTACATGAGGTCACATTAAGGGGCACAGCAGAGCACATTAGGAAACATAAAATCTCATATTATGGGGCACAGCAGGGCACATTATGAGGCAAAGCAAGGCATATTACATGGGGGCAAGAGGATACATAATAGAGCACAGCAAGGGATATTACATGGAGCAAGAGGGCACATATAGGGCACACTATGGGGCACTGAATGATACATCAGGGGTCACACAGCAGGGCACATCATATGGCAAACATCAGGGTACAGGGCACATCATGAGGCATACAGTAGGGCTCAGGAAACATCACAAGGCCCACAGGAGGAAATTGAGCACACAATGTGGCACATATTAGGGCATGGGGCACACAGTAGAGCACATCATTGGGTACACAGTAGGTCATGGGACACATCACAGGGCACATCATGGGGGCAGGTAGCAGGGCATGGGGCACACATCAGAGTATGGGGTAGACAGCTGGGCATAGGCCAGACAGGCCATGGGGCACAGAGCAGGGTGTGGGGCAGACATCGGGGCATGGGGGCATAGAGAAGGGCATGGGGCAGACAGCAGGGCACGGGGCACAGACCAGGGCATGGGGCACAGACCAGGGCATGTGGCCACAGGGCATAGGGGCAGACAGCAGGGCATGGGGCAGACAACTGGGCATGGGGCAGACAGCAATCCATGGGGCACAAAGCAGGGTGTGGAGCAGACATCAGGGTACGGGGGCACACATCAGAGCATGGGGCACACATCAGGGCATGGGGCCGACAGCAGGGCATGGGGGCCGACAGCAGGGCATGGGGGTATGGAGCAGGGCATAAGTAAACAGCAGGGCATGGGGGAAAAGATCAGGGCATGGGGGCAGACAGCAGGGCATAAGGTAGACATCAGGGCATGGGGGCACAGAGCATGGCATGGGGCAGACAGGGCATGGGGGGGACATCAGGGCATAAAGTAGACAGCAGGGCATGGGGGGCACAGAGCAGTGCAAGGAGGCACCGAGCATGGTATAGGGTAGACGTCGGAGCAAGGATGCAGACATTAGGGCATGGAGGCAGACAGCAGGGCATGGAGGCAGACAGCAGGGCATGGGGGCACACATCAGAGCACGGGGCATAGAGAAGGGCATGGGGTATAGAGAAGGGCATGGGGCAGAAAGCAGGGCATAGGGGTACGGAGCAGGGCATAAGTAAACAGCAGGGCATCGGGGGAAAAGATCAGGGCATGGGGGCAGACAGCAGGGCATGGAGCAGGTCATAGGGTAGACAGCGGGGCATGGGGACACCCATCAGAGCACGGGGCATAGAGAAGGGCATGGGGTATAGAGAAGGGCATGGGGCAGACAGCAGGGCATAGGGGTACGGAGCAGGGCATAAGTAAACAGCAGGGCATGGGGGGAAAAGATCAGGGCATGGGGACAGACAGCAGGGCATGGAGCAGGTAATGGGGTAGACAGCGGGGCATGGGGGCACAGAGCGGGGCATGGGGACACAGAGCAGGGCATGGGTGCACAGAGCGGGGCATGGCATAGACAGGGCATGGGGGTGGACATCAGGGCATAAGATAGACAGCAGGGCATGGAGGGCACAGAGCAGAGCAAGGAGGCACCAAACATGGTATAGGGTAGACATCAGAGCATGGGGCAGACATCAGGGCATGGAGGCAGACAGCAGGGCATGGGGCAAAGAGCAGGGCATGGGGGCAGATAGCAGGGCATGAGGCACGGAGCAGGGCATAGGGTAGACAGGGTACTGGGGAGTCATCAGGTCATGGGGGCACAGAGCAGGGCATAGGGAGACATTAGGGCATGAGGCAGAAAGCAGGGCAAGGGGGCAGACTACAGGGGATGGGGCAGAGAGCAGGGCATGGGCAGACTATATGGCAAGAGACAGCATTCAGGGCTTTGGGGCACAGAGCAGCATACAATCTGCTCTCTGCTGCACTTACTAGTGCACTTTACTTTACTAGTTCCTATATGCAGAGTAGCGCGGGAAGCGGCTGTTAACATACCTCTCGTGATGCGCTCCTCCTCCCCGCCGGCCCCTCCTTCCCTCCCGTCCACTCCAGGTGCTTGCATTTGTCATCACCTCGGACAGACGAGAGAGGAGGGGCCGGCGGGGAGGAGGAGCGCATCACGAGAGGTATGTTAACAGCTGCTTCCCGCGCGGCAGTCTATTGGTACTAGGAAGCACTGATTCAGGACCCGTCTACCCGTCGGACTAGCGCTGATTGACGGGTAGCATAGAGCTAATTGGAAGCTGTCATGGGGCCCCCTACTGGCCACGGGCCCTCGGTCTGTGCCCGAATTGCCCTATGGTCAGTCCGCCCCTGACTGAGAGTACTGTACACTGATGTATGGGGTGCCCTTCATTCCTTCATTCCCTTCTCTCTCGCTCTCTCTTCACCTTTCTTTCTTTCTCTCTCTCTCTCTCTTTTTTTTTTTTCGTTTGCACCCCCCCACCAGCTGCCACTGTAGATAGATAGATAATAATCTATCTATCTACAGTGGTGGCTGGTGCTCAACATTTTTGGTGGGCGCAAATGAAAAAAAAACAAAAAAACAATTGCAGCCTCACTGTGCCCATCAAACGCAGCCACTGGGCCCATCAATTGTCACCAGTGTGCAATGCCATCAAACGCAGCCACTGTGCCATCAATTGTCACCACTGTGCCATGCCATCAAACACAGCCACTGTGCCATCAATTGTCACCTCTGGCCATGCCATCAAACACAGCCACTGTGCCATCAATTGTCACCACTGTGCCATGCCATCAAACACAGCCACTGTGCCATGCCATCAAACACAACCACTGAGCCATCAATTGTCACCTCTGTGCCATGCCATCAAACACATCCACTGTGCCATCAATTGTCACCACTGTGCCATGCCAAACGCAGCCACTGTGCCATCAATTGTCACCAATGTGCCATGCCATCAAACACAGCCACTGTGCCATGGCATCAAACACAGCCACTGTGCCATCAAGTGTCACCACTGTGCCATGCCATCAAACGCAGCCACTGTGCCCTTCAATTGTCGCCACTGTGCCAATTGATGCCCCTGTGCCCTTTAATTGTTGCCACTGTGCCCATTGTTGCCACTGTGCCCATTGTTGCCACTGTGCCCATTGTTGCCACTGTGCCCATCGTCGCCACTGTGCCCATTGTCGCGGCTGAGCCAGAGGGGGCAGCGCTCCGGTGCCCTCTATAGACGCACCGGCACTGTCTATCTATCTATTTATTTATCTTTATCTATCTTCCTTCCTTCTTTTCTTTCTTTCTATCTTTATCTATCTTTCTTTATCTATCTTCCTTCCTTCCCTTCTTTATCTATCTATCTTCCTTCCTTCCCTTCTTGCTTTCTATCTTTATCTATCTTTCTTGTTTATCTATCTATCTATCTATCCATCTTCCCTTCTTTCTTTATCTATATTTATTTCTTTATCCATCTTCCTTCCCTTCTTGCTTTCTATCTTTATCTATCTTTCTTGTTTATCTATCTATCTTTCTTGTTTATCTATCTATCTATCTTCCCTTATTGCTTTCTATCTATCAATCTATCTTCCTTCCTTCCCTTCTTTCTTTTTATCTTAATCTATCTCTCTTCCCCCCCCCCCGGGCTGCTCAGTCTAAAATGCACAGGCCTATTTTTTGTCCCAGTCCGGGCCTGCCTGCAGCTGCCGCTGCCGAGTCTCTCACTCTCTCTCTCTCATCACCAGGGCCGGTAGGCTGCCTGTCCTGAGGCTGCTTTGAGCTGTAGCTGACTGCAGCGCTCCCCTCTCTCCTGCGTGTATGACATTGGGCATCTCTGGCTGTGTGTGAGAGCTGGATCTGTGTTCGGCTGTGCTGCCTGTGCTAGACCTGCTCGTGTGATAGTAGATGGAACACTGATTGAATCAGTGTTTTGTCTATCACACAAGCCCGTTTAGGGGGGACCTTGCTAGAGCACACTGCCCTGCCGAACACAGACCTAAAGCTCCTGTTTGTTCCATGACACACGTCGGGAGAGGAGATACCTGCTGTGTGTGATCGAGGTAATGCCATGGTGATTGCCATGCACAGTGTGGCTGCATTAATAGACAAAAGTGGGCCTGCATTAATAGACAAAAGTGGGGCTGCATTTATATACAAAAGTGGGACTGCATTTATATACAAAAGTGGGACTGCATTTATATACAAAAGTGGGACTGCATTTATATACAAAAGTGGGACTGCATTCATAGACAAAAGTGGGACTGGATTCATAGACAAAAGTGGGACTGGATTTATATACAAAGGTGGGACTGCATTCATATACAAAGGTCGGACTGCATTCATATACAAAGGTGGTACTGCATTCATATACAAAGGTGGGGCTGCATTGATATACAAAAGTGGGACTGCAATAATATACAAAAGTGGGACTGCAATAATATACAAAAGTGGGACTGCAATAATATACAAAAGTGGGTCTGAATTTTTATACAGAGGTGGGGCTGCGTTCATATGCACAGTGAGGCTGCAATGATGGGCACTGATGAGGCTGCATTGATCTCTTGTACCATGTCTTCAGTCTCTAAACATCCCTTGTACCATGCCTGCAGTCTCTGACCATCCCTTGTACCATGCCTGCAGTCTCTGACCATCCCTTGTACCATGCCTGCAGTCTCTGACCATCCCTTGTACCACGTCTGCAGTCTCTGACCATCCCTTGTACCACGTCTGCAGTCTCTGACCATCCCTTGTACCACGTCTGCAGTCTCTGACCATCCCTTGTACCACGTCTGCAGTCTCTGACCATCCCTTGTACCACGTCTGCAGTCTCTGACCATCCCTTGTACCACGTCTGCAGTCTCTGACCATCCGTTGTACCACGTCTGCAGTCTCTGACCATCTCTTGTACCATGTCTGCATTCTCTGACCATCTCTTGTACCATGTCTGCATTCTCTGACCTTCTCTTGTACCATGTCTGCAGTCTCTGACCATCTCTTGTACCATGTCTGCAGTCCCTGACAATCGTCTAGAAACTATGGGATAGATTTATGGCATTTATATTTAAATATTTTTTACTAGTAATGGCGGCAATCATTGATTTTTTAGCGGTACTGCAACATTGCAGCGGACACATCGGACACCTAATTGAGTTCTGTAAGCAACACCTTATTTTCTGGCAGTGCCCCTCCCGAGACTAGACTCTGGATCCACCCTTGCTCCCAGAGCTGATTGTTGTTTTATTGGCCACTGGAATGTCTCCTGACCTGAAAAGGACTTCAAGTCGTGTTGTAAATCGCCCCAGATCGCCCTGTGGTTCATGCTCATGTCGTGTTGAAGTTGCTTCTGAAAGTCGTGCTGGAAGTCGTGTCGCCTCAGTGTGAACCGACTCTTACTGCACATACAATGTTGCATAGTTAGTCTGGTTAAAAAAAAAAAAAAGACACAAGTCCATCTAGTTAATATAATAGGTGGGGGGATTTTTTTAAAGTCCTAAATACACAATTCTACACCCACAGTTGACCAAGAGGAAGACAAAAAAAAACACACAACACACAACCACAGCAAAGCATGATCCAATTTCTCCAGCAGGAAAAAAAAAAAAAAAACTTTCCTAACCCCCCCCCCCCTGAGAGGCAATCGGATATTCTTTGCATCAAGTTTACCTATAAATATTTCAACAGTCAATTAACAGACCTTTTGGGTCTGAAAACATTGGCAAAAATAACATTTAAAAGTGAAACGAATGACAGGTTTGCTTTAACCACTCGACCTCCAGAAGATTGACCCCCTTAATGACCAGGCCATTTTTTGCGATACAGCACTGCATCTCTTTAACGTTCAATTGCATGCTGTACCCAAATAAAATTGAAGTCTTTTTTTTCCCCCACAAATAGAGCTTTCTTTTGATCACCTCTGCGATTTTTATTGTTTACTAAAAAAAAAACGGACACTAAAGTTTTATAATATATATATATATATATATATATAAAACTTTCTGCTATAAATCATATACAAGAATAAAAGAAATGTATTCATAAATTTAGGACAATATGTACAGAGGCGGATCTCTAATTAGACGGTCGCCTAAGGCCTCGCACTCACAGGGGCCTCACGGCTGCCTAATTTGCCTGTGATTAATACTAATGTTGGAGCCATCGGATCTCTCTATTGCCCCTCTCTCTTTCTCACCTCCCCCTCTCTCCCCCCCTCTTGCATTGGCAGAATATGTCTAATAGGTGAGGAGGGTGACCTGGAAGTGGTGCTGATCACCTGTGTGCTAGATCCGTGCATTTTCTGCAGCCATATTTCTTGCTTGAATTATTTTTCCCACTATGGCCGTGATTTGGGGCCTCATGTCTAAGGCCTCACAAAGCCTAGAGCCGCCTCTAAATATGTATTCTGCTACATATTTTTTGATAATAAAATAAATCCCAATAAGTTTATATTGATTGGTTTGCGCAAAAGTTATATAACACATATATATATATATATATATATATATATATATATATATATATATATATATATATATATATATATATATATATAAAATATATATCTGTATTTATAAAACTTTCTGCTATAAATCATATACAAGAATAAAAAAATAAATAAAAAAGAAAAACACATTTATTCATAAATTTAGGACAATATGTATTTCGCTACATATTTTTTGGTAAAAAATAAATAAATAAATCCCAATAAGCTTATATTGATTGGTTTGCGCAAAAGTTATATAATATAACTATTATATATAAAAAATATATATTATATATAAAATATATCTGTATACATAAAACTTTTTGGAATAAATCATATACAAGAATAAAAAAAATAAAAAAACATTTATTCATACATTTAGGACAATATGTATTCAGCTACATATTTTTTGTTAAAAAAATAATAAAATAAATCCCAATAAGCTTATATTGATTGCTTTGCGCAAAAGTTATATAACTATTATATATATATATATATATATATATATATATATAAAATGATATATTATATATAAAAAATGATATATTATATATAAAATATATCTATATATATAAAACTTTCTATAAATCATTTACTAAAATAAAAAAGAAAACACATTTATTCATAAATTTATAAAAATATATTATATATAAAAATATATATTATATATAAAACTTTCTGCTATAAATCATATACAAGAATAAAAAAAATATAAAAAAAAAACACATTTATTCATAAATTTAGGACAATATGTATTCCGCTTAATATATTTGGGTAAAAAATCCAAATAAGCTTATATTGATTGTAGTTGCTATAACTTTTGCGCAAACCAAACTATGTGATAGATTAATGGAATTTTTCTTTATTTAAATTTTTTTTTTTTTACTAGGACTGGCAGCGATCAGTGACTTTTAGCAGGACTACGACAGACAAATTGGACACGGACACTTTTTGGGGGAACCAGTGACCATGGTTTCCTATGGAACACGTTCTGTAGTGCAAATCTGCAAAATGCAGAAAAGCACTAAAACTGCATAGGTGTGAATCCAGCCTTATAAAGTGATCAGTGCTAAAAATATGCACTGTCACTGTACTAATGACACTGGCTGGGAAGGGGTTAACATCAGGGGCAAACAAAGAGATAAATGTGTCCCTAGTCAGTGTTTTATCTGTGCTTGTACTAGGGGAAGGCATAGAGCCATGTCTCTACATTGCAGGAACACAGGATCCATGTCTTTCCCACTGACAGAATGGCACTCTGCCTTGTTTACATAGTGTAACGAACAATCAGGTGGGTGCCGCCGGACATAGAGTCTGCTAATCGGCTCCCTCTGAATAATCACAGCAGGAGCGGGTCGCACCTCCCCCAACCCAGAAGTGCTGGATCACATACCAGGTAGTAGAGCCGCTTTGCCACTGTACATGCACAGAATAGGGTCAACAAGTGGTTAAGTGCTGATGCAGCTAGAGGAATCTGGCATGATGAGACGAAATTAACTCATCCAATTTGTATTAATGGAAATTCTGTAAAAATGTAATAAATGGGCGGTATTGCTCAATCTATATCCTCCCGGTCTACTGCTCTCCCCATTCTTCCTATACACAGGCTGCCATTGCGGATGAAGGATTTCCAGTCTATAGGATGCCGGCCAATGTATATACTGAAATTGATCATTAAATTAATCTGGCTGCATTTCCTGAGCCCTGTGCCACCAGATGCTCTAATTGTGTGATGGAAAAGCAGCCGGTGGTTCCAGGAAAATTAATACATTCCTACCCTGTATTGTGAATCCGGATTAACCCCTGAGGGCCAGAAGATGGCCAGACAGGGCTGCTGAGCAAGTTCTATGGAGGTGTCCTCACCAGTCTACTAGGGATGAGCCGAACACCCCCGCGTTCGGTTCGCACCAGAACCTTCAAACGGACCGAACGCTCGCACGAACATTTAGAACCCCATTGACGTCTATGGGACTCGAACGTTCGAATTCAAATGTGCTCATTTTAAAGCCTAATATGCAAGTTATTGTCGGAAAACGTCTTTAAGAACCCAGGTCTTGCATGTATCAATGGAAAAAAGTTTTAAAAACTGTAGTTTTTTCTGGAGCAGTGATTTTAATGATGCAGCATTATTAAAATCACTGCTCCAGAAAAAACGACCATTTAAAAAATTATCCATTGATACATGTTCCCTCGGGCAAGACCCGGGTTCTCAAAGATGTTTTCACAGGCATACCATAGACACCCAGCAGGTACAATATTTAAAGGAATTTTTCATTTTTTTTTCTATTTAAGCATCATGATGCTTAAATAAAAAAAATAAAAAATGAAAAATTCCTTTAACCACTTCAATACCGGGCCTATTTTGGCACTTCTCTCCTACATGCATAAATCATAATTGTTTTGTTAGAAAATTACTCAGAACCCCCAAACATTATATATGTTTTTTTAGCAGACACCCTAGGGAATAAAATACCGGCCATTGCAACTTTTTATCTCGCACAGTATTTGCGCAATAATTTTTCAAAGGCCTTTTTTTTTTTGGGAAAAAAACGGTTTTGGGAATTAAAAAATAACAAAACAGTAAAGTTAGCCCATTTTTTTGTATAATGTGAAAGATGAAGTTACGCCGAGTAAATAGATACCCAACATGTTACGATTTAAAATTGCGCACACTCATGGATTTAGTAACTTAAAAATCTCCATAGGCGTCGCTTATTTTTTTTTTACAAGTTACAATTTTAGAGTTACAGAGGAGGTCTAGTGCTAGAATTGTTGCTGGCGCTCTAACGCACGCAGTGATACCTCACATGTGTGGTTTGAACGGCGTTTACATATGTGGGCGGGACTTTTGTGTGTGTTCGCTTCTGAGCGCGAGTTCCCGGGGATAGGGGCGTTTAAATTTTTTTTTTTTTTTACTCAATTTCTTTTATTTTTACACTTTTTTGACCACTTTTATTCCTATTACAAGGCATTTAAACATCCCTTGTAATAGGAATGGTTCGTGACAGGTACTCTTTATGGAGAGATGCGGGGTCAATAAGACCCCACATCTCTCCTCCAGGCTGGAAAGCATTAGATCGTGAATTTTTTTTTACAGATCTAATGCTTTCAGCCGCGATTGCGGGTGTGTTCACATTCCAGGACCCGGAATGGGACATCATAACATCGTGCCCGGGCCTCCGACTATCATAGAGATGACTATGATAGAGATGATCATAGAGTCTACTCTATGGTTTCCATCTGATGCCGGTGGATCGTTTCTCTGGGTCTCCGATGGCAAAGGAGAGCCCGGAGAAGCACCGGATCGCCGCCTATAAGAACGATCAAGCGGCGGAATAAGGGGAAGACGGGCGTCGCTCCCTCTCTCTTGCCACCGCTCTATCACCATAGATAGATTCATGCATTGCATGAATCTATCTATGGTCGCCGGTGCCACTATTCAGGTGCCCGTACCCTTTTCGGGCACCCGAATTACAGTGGTGGGGTCTTTTTTGGAAGCACACGATTAGCGATATAGGCTCTAATAGGCGTCCAAAAAGGTGAACGGCAGACGCCCATGCTGGTTGCTTGCTGTTCACTCAACGTTGTGTTAGGAAAGCGAATGAATATTCACTTTCCAAAACGCTGAACCACCTCTCAGCCAATCAGGTGCTCGGGTTACCTGTCACCTGATTGGCTGAAAACAACAGGCGCTGTGATTGGATGCCTACCAGCCATCCAATCATAGCAGAGGACGGGAGAAGACATCGAGGAGCTTGGAGGACATCGCTGCCCCACTGAGACAGGTAAGTGCCGGGGCGGGCGAGGGATGCACACTGGCAGCATTTGATGTGCACAGTAGCTGCTTTTGATGGGCACAGTAGCAGCAAATGATGGGCACGGTAGCAGCAAATGATGGGCAGAGTGGCAGCAATTGATGGGCACAGTGGGTGCATTTGATGGGCACAGTGGCGGCAATTGATTTTTTTTTAGTTTGTTTGTGCCCCCCAAACATTTTGAGAACCAGCCACCACTGACCAATATTGCAGCAACCTCTGACCTAAAAATGTGAATATCTAGTAAACGCCTCATCCACTTGTACCGTCTCCAACAATCCAATTTTTAGAAAACCTGAAATGTTTAAATTCTCTTCCTGGAACAATGAATAAGTTGCATTGCCTGATCTCTATGTCACGATTCTCCATGAGCGCCAACAAACCGATCATCCTGGAGAAATAAACAGCGCGACTTCCTGGGGATGTGCTTGTATATTTAGCTCGCTCTCACCCCGGGTGTGTCTGCTGGACAGAATGTTTGTTTGTTTCTTGTATACTTTCTGGTGAAGACATTGAGGGAGGTCATGAATTTGGATAGATGAACTCGTAGCTAGCGGAGCAAACGTCATTTATTTTAAAAATAATGTTTTGGGTTTCGATTTCATAAATGTACTCAACTGCAACCCCCCGCACACACCTTCCAAACTGCATCAAATAGTGGGTGTGGTCATATTTCAATAAAGTGTTTGTTAACCTAAAATAAAAAAGATCCTTTTCCTTTAAAGCATGTTATACAGCACATTGCTTGTTCTGTGTCATTTGGCCCCCCATTTCACCTGAAATACCTGGCTGATCCTGTCCCCCCCCCCCCGTAAACTGACCATGTTTTATCATGGCTTCCAAGCCCTGACACCGTGGTCCGTTTACGTGCCTCCGTCATCCGCAGCTCTCCTGCCTATCCTCTGTCCTCTCCTCCTCCGTGCCTGTCAGCTCCGTGTCCATGCCCGCCCCCACCTGCTGCTGAAATTACCGTTACAGTCTTACAGTATCCTCTCTGTTTATTCATGTAATCTGCTCCTGTGTCTGTGCCTTATAATAAAAAAATTAAATAAAAAATGCAGAAGGAGAGAGGCGGTGGATACACCGCCTCTCTCCTTCTGAGAGCAGGGGATCTTCAGCCCTGCCCACTGCAGCTGCCAGCTGTCAGGCGGAGAGAGGAGAGAGGCGGCGGGTCACGTAAGCACCAATTGGTTCTCTGAAAACAGGTATATAGCGGCATTTCTTTTTTTTATATACGACACAGACACAAGATCAGATTACATGAACAGAGAGGATACTGTAAATCTTCAAGGAGCACTAAATACCAGGAGTGCATTAGGTATCGAGTGCAGAGTCAGAGTCAAGGGGGGGGGGGGGGGGGGCATTACACAGAGTGTCAGAGTTCAGAGGTGTGCTGCATACTATCGCTGCACGAATAATCATTAAGAATCAAGATCACGATTCTTTCCCCCTCGTGATCTGAGAAAAGTATTTTTCTCTGCTCAAGCCAACAGCTATCAAAAAAATAAATGTAGCGCTCACCCCCTAGGGAGCCGCTGGATTGATGATGGGACGAGCATGTTGAAGTTAGGCCGCGTACACACGTACGAGAACCTTGTCGGGCTAAACTCATCATTCCGCCCGACGAGGTTCTCGGGCGGCCGTCGAGTTCGTCGACCAGGCTGTCGAAAAAGGCATCGAGCCATTAGGCCCGATGGCCCATCGAGCAAATAGAGAACCTGCTCTCTATTTTGGCTCGACGCCTCGCTCGTCAGTTTGTTCGGCGAAAACGTACACACGATCGAGCTTCTCGGCAGAATATGGATCCCAGCGAGCTTCTCGCTGGATTCTGCCGAGAAGCTTGGTCGTGTGTACGGGGCCTTACACTTGCTTAGTCTAGGGATGCAACAGAACACTTTGCAATAACTTGAATGTCCAGACAGGCAATAAAGATTTTTTCATGCTTTAATTCCAGGCCAACATAGCCAAACATCAACTCGATGAAGAAGGATAGGTTGATGAATAAGAGATAGAGATTCTTGATGTCAGGCCTGGATAAGCACACAGCGCAACTCAGCAGCAGACAACGCCAATTCACACGCGTCACCGTCACAACGCAGGCTAGGAGGAACGGGTCTTTTCTCTCTCTGACCCGGCTCTAGGCCTCTGCCACAGGCCAATGTATTCTGAATAATTTGCCAGCACCCGAACAGAGCAAATCCTCTCAGCTATTTCCCGTGCGTTTGGCACCATGCGACAGCGATGAGTACCTGTCATTGGCTCTATTGCCGGATCTTCCCGGCAACGTTCAGGAACCCAGCCATCCACTGGGGTCCCTCTCAGATTCATCTCCGACTGAGACCCTAAAGGTGGATGCCGCACCCCGACTCCAGGACCCCCCACAGGGAACACCAAAAGAACCCAGAACACCTGACCTCCCTTCCAGATATACCCTTCCCCAGCATGCCCAGCGAGAGGAAAACTCTCCCATTGGCTGCTGGGGAAGACTCAATCTGCTAGGAATCCCTCTAGCTCCCACTGCCGGCCAAGGATGAACTTACATCCCCAGAATGCAGTCCGAGCCAGTGGACCCTCCCAGAGTAAGACAGGCCAGTAACTCAACAATTGTGATTGAAAGCAAAGTAACTCTCCCAATCAACTATTCTTTTTAATACCTGCGCTAAACGCAAGGGGGCGCTACAAATAAATAATTTTCCGGGGACAGTCCCAGGACCAAGTCTGTCCCCGGTTTTGTCCCTGGATTAGATTTGAACAGGGGCAGGGGCAAAAGGACAGTCAATGCAGATTAAAAAAACATAAAAATCTGAATTACACCCCCCGCTCTAGGTTGGAGGGGGGTATATTTTTTCATTATCTGTGCCCCTTTCTCATGATCATGTGCTGGTCGAAGCGGAGGGAATATTTCTACAGTTTGGGGTGCATGCCCATTCAAGCTTCGCTCGCATTTTCTTCTGCCTTGGCTCAAGTCCTAGCCAGTCGCCTCCCTATCTCCTTGCCTTTCCCCGGTGGAGTGATCTTCCTCCGCTCCCCACCCAGTAGTAGCTGGGCCCCGGAGAGTGAGACTTGACAGGCTATGAGGTGGGCGGCGACGACAGGCAAGAGTCGCTAATTGCCGCCATTACTAGTAAAAAAAAATCTGTGCCCGGATTTCATTTAAAAAATCTGGTCATCTTACATTAGAGTCTTCGTAATAAATCACAGTTATCTGTTTTTACAGCAATGTTTAGATTCTGATCAGTTCTGTCTCACTTGACCTAGAATTTCAGCCTCTGAATCTGTAAATGATACTCAGTTTACTGTAATAGGTATCTAAAATCACAGACCTGCTACTAGAAGACACTATGCAATAATGACGATTATTTGGGTCACGTCAGATTTATGCTTCATGCCAATTGGTTACCATCAAGATGAATGATATGAATTCCTGTAGCCATTTTCAACGATTTAGCAAATTATATAGAGACAACAACTATTAGTAAATTAAATAAGGTAAAATAAAGTACAATACAAGGTTGTCTGTGTCCATCTATGCAATGGATATATTAAATCTACAGCATCCACCCAATAGTACACACAGAGGCGGCTCTCTAATTAGGCAAAATTAGGCGGTTCGCCTAAGGCCTGTAAGGGGCCTTTTTTTGTTTTAATTGCATTACACCTGTAAGGGGCCTGATGGTCCCCAGGGCTTCTCACCCCCACTTATTATCTCACGTCAGGAGAGAAGAGAATACACTACTTTTTTTCCGTCATTACCCCCCCCCCCCCCCCCCCCCCCCCCCCCCCCAGTTATCTGCTCCAGGGGGCCCCTGCCTAAAGCTGTGTAAGGGGCCCCAATCACTGGAGTGTTAGCTGATCTATGCTTTAAAGTGGTCATGGGACAAGGGTGGCTATGTGAGGATGTCACCCACCTTCCCTATATTTTGTTTCAGGTCTCCTGTCGTTTTCAAAGGGTCAACTGTTAAAAGGTCTGATTTTGTGTATATACAGGTGAAACTCGAAAAGATTTGAATATCGTGCAAAAGTAAAAATGTTTCACTAATGCAACTTAAAAGGTGAAACTAATATATGAGAGAGAATCATTACATGCAAAGCAAGATAGTTCAAGCCGTGATTTGTCATCATTGTGAAGATTATGGCTTACAGCTCATGAAAACCCCAAATCCACAATCTCAGAAAATTAGAATATTACATGCAATCAATAAAACAAGGATTGTACAATATCGGACCTCTGAAAAGTATAAAGCATGTATATGTACCCAGTATAGTAAAACCTTGGTTTGAGAGTAACTTGGTTTGAGAGCGTTTTGCAAGACAAGCAAACATTTTTAATAAAATTTGACTTGATATACAGGCGATGTCTTGATATACAAGTAGTGGCACAACTGAGTATAAAAGAGAAAAGAGGCGCCTCCAAGTGTAGCAATATAGTTACATTTAACCACTTATGCGCCAACCATTTGTCTGGTTAACCACATGCCCACCGCCCACCGTCGTTATACGGCGGGACGGTGGCACTGCTGGGCGAGAGCACGTAGCTCTACGTCCTCCCTTTAGCGGCCACTAGGGGGCGCGTGCGTGCCCCCGCTCGTCCCCCGAGTCCCACGCGCGTGCCGGCGGGCGCGATCGCCGCCGGGCACGCGCGCTCGTTCGTTACAGAGCTCTCGTTCCTGTCAGCGGGGGAAACGCTGATCTCCTATTCATACAATGTATGAACAGAAGATCAGTGATTTCCCCTAGTGAGTCAACCCCCCCATACAGTTAGAACACACCCAGGAACACACTTAACCCCTTCCCTGCCCCCTAGTGTTAACCCCTTCACTGCCAATGGCATTTTTATAGTAATCCAATGCATTTTTATAGCATTGATCGCTATAAAAACGCCAATGGTCCCAAAAATTTGTCAAAATTGTCCGATGTGTCCGCCATAATGTCTCGGTACTGAAAAAAACGCTGATCGCTGCCATTACTAGTAAAAAAAAAATATTAATAAAAATGCCATAAAACTACCCCCTTTTTTGTAAATGCTATAAATTGTGCGCAAACCAATCAATAAATGCCAATTGCGAAAAAAAATTACGAAAAATATGTAGAAGAATACGTATCAGCCTAAACTGAAGAAACAAAATGTTTTTTTATATATTTTTTGGGGATATTTATTATAGCAAAATGTAAAAAATATAGATTTTTTTTCAAAATAGTCGCTCTATTTTTGTTTATAGCGCAAAAAATAAAAACAGCAGAGATGATCAAATACCACCAAAAGAAAGCTCTATTTGTGGGGAAAAAAAGGACGCCAATTTTGTTTGGGAGCCACATCGCACAACCGCGCAATTGTCAGTTAAAGCGACGCAGTGCCGAATCACAAAAAGTGCGTGCTCTGGTCTTTGATATGGTCCGGGGGTTCAGTGGTTAAAGACCGTCCAACTTTTTGCGATTCGTCGCTGCGTCGCTTTAACGGACAATTGCGTGGTCGTGCGACGTGGCTCCCAAACAAAATTGACGTCCCTTTTTTCCCCCACAAATGGAGCTTTCTTTTGGTGGTATTTGATCACCTCTGCGTTTTTTTTTTGTTTTTTTGCGCTATAAACAAAAAAATGAAATATTTTTTACTTTTTGCTATAATAAATATCCCCCAAAAATATATTTAAAAAAAAAAATGTTTTCCTCAGTTTAGACCGATACGTATTTTTCTACATATTTTTGGTGAAAAAATAAATAAAAATAAACGCAATAAGCATTTATTGTTTGGTTTGCGCAAAAGTTATACCGTCTACAAAATAGGGGATAGTTTTATGACATTTTTATTATTATTTTTACTAATTGGCGATCTCCAATTTTTATCATGACTGCGACTTTATGGCGGACACACTTTTGGAATCATTGTCATTTTTACAGCGATCAGTGCAATAAAAATGCACCGTTTACTGTGAAAATGACACTGGCAGTGAGTGGGTTAACCACTAGGTGGCGCTGTACAGGTTAAGTATTTCCTAAGCAGTGATTCTAACTGTAGGGGGGATAGGCTGTATGTGACAAGACGGTGATCGCCGCTTCCGATTACAGAGAGCTGTGATCACTGTCATTGTCACTAGGCAGAGCGGGGAGATGCTTGTTTACATCAGCATCTCCCCATTCTTCCTCACCGTGAGACGATCGCGCGTATCCGGACGGCGATCGAGTCAGCAGGAACCGCGTCCACAATGCTGCTTCCTTAAAAGGGGACGTACAGGTACGTCCTTTTGCCCAGAAGTGCCATTCTGTCAACATATAAGCGTGTGCGGTGGTCGGCAAGCAGTTAATGAAGGTACAACATTTAGCAACATTTTGCTACACTTAGAGGTGCCTCTCCTCTCTTCTCTTTTCTACTCTGGAGCTCCTGGTGGATTTTGCTTCTAATCCCCCTTGGGGAGGCTTCCATTTGTGGATGGACATTTTATGGTTACACAACCCATCACATTGCTATAATCTTTCTATTTGGACTATAAACCCGAAGGACTTATGAATAAATGGTTGCGGAACAAATCACTTGAGATTCCATTATTTCTTATGGGGAAATTTGCTTTGATATACAAGTGCTTTGGATTACAAGTATGTTTCTGGAACGAATTATGCTCACAATCCAAGGTTCTACTTTACTTTGTGTAACGGTCAGGGGTTAACGCAGTTTACGATATTCCATTCCACCCACCCACGACAGCTTATCGACACTCCACAATCCAGCAGACGAACCCGACCCATATGATTCCCCAGAAACGAGACACACAGCTCTGTTCTCTGGTTCCAAACGGATAGATATTTTAATGGTAAACTCAGGCTCTTATACAGTTAGAAACCCCAAGGAACAGTGGCTTAACTCCACCCACAACATGACACAATGAGCCCAATACACATCTTTTAGTCAGACTTTCTGGCACCAGGTCTGACACAATCCACATGAGCTAATTAGCTACAGCTGACAAGTCAGACATCATGACTCCGGCTTCTCTCACCTGCTATACAATACACATTCATCATCAATAGAGATTCACACAATATAGTGTCAATTAGCATCACACAATGAAAGGTTTTTGAGGGCCAGACTAAGGTTCATTTACATGACAGTAGCGTACGACATTAAACACCTTAACAGTTTGTGTTCCCACAATAAATGAATCTATCTTCGATTGACCTGTTGGGTTCAGAATCAACAACCTGTAATATTTCAAGATATCCGGGAATACATTGTGAATTATCATTTCTGCCCATCTAATGTCATCCAAGATATAATTTCTTAGTCATCCTGTGCCCCTAGTGGACATAGGATGACTTTAGACACAAGAGTCATTGGTGAAGCTGAAACAGGAGTACCCCACACGCTTCAAGAGCCTCTGGGTCCTTTTGCAGCAATTACTGCCTCAATGTGACATGGCATGGAAGCTATCAGCCTGTGGTACTGCTGAGGTGTTATGGAAGACCAGGATGTTTCAATAGCGGTCTTCAGCTCTTCTGCATTGTTGGGTCTCATGTCTCTCATCTTTCACAGATTCTCTATGGGGTTCAGGTCAGGCGAGTTTGCTGGCCAATCAAGCACAGTAATCCCACGGTCATTGAACCAGGTTTTGGTGCTTTTGGCAGTGTGGGCAGGTGCCAAGTCCTGCTGGAAAATGAAGTCAGCATCCCCATAGAGCTCATCTGTGGAAGGAAGCATGAAGTGCTCCAAAATCTCCTGGTAGACGGCTGCGGTGACCCCAGACTTAATGAAGCACAGAGGACCAACACCAGCAGATGACACGGGTCCCCAAATCAACACAGAATGCAAGATGCTTGAAGTCCAGTGTGAAGTTTTCACAGTGTGTGCCTCTCCATTACTCCTCCATACTCCGGCTACTTGGTTTCCTCCATTCTTCCTCCATACTCCGGCTCCTTGGTTTTCTCAATTTTTCCTCCATACTCTGGCTCCTATGTTTTTCTCCATTCTTCCTCCATACTCTGGCTCCTTGGTTTCCAAATGAAATGTAAAATTTGCTCTCATCAGACTTTGGACCACGAGCACCAGACAAGGTGTGTTTTTCTTTAGCTCAGGCATAGGTATGCGCAGCCTATTGCATTAGGGTGTGCACCCCAAAGCTCAAAACACACACTACCGATCACTTACAATGTTCATTCAGAAAAGGGAAGGGGCCAGTAAATTACATATTTACCAACCCCTTCCTCCACTCATTCTAAAACATTACTGCAGCAACATCCGGCGGGAGAGGAGGGAAGCCGGAGGTGCTGTGGGGGGAAGGAGGGGGTGAACCAGGACAGTAGGGGATATCTGTGCTGCACAGGGTAAATAGGGTGTGCCTTGACACACCTGGCACACACTGTGCGCACGCCTATAAGCCTAGGTAAGATGCTTCTGACGTTGTTAGTTGTTCAGGAGGCTTGACAAGAGGAATACGATTTGAATTTGAAGCCCATGTCCAGGATGCGTCTGTGTGTGGTGTCTCTTGATGCACTGACTCCAGCCTCAGTCGACTCCTTGTGAAAGTCCCCAACACTTTTGAATGGCCTTTTCCTGACAATCCTCTCCAGACATTTAGCAAAGGGACACATGAGCCGCTGCCTTCTGCCCACTGCCTTGGATGCCAGCTGCCTAGGTGGGGTAGGTGCTAGACCGACCAGGCGCCACTGGGTTTAGGAGTTAATCTATGTATTTACTAATTATTTGTTTTGTTAGGTTAGTGTTTAACCACTTGCTTACTGGGCACTTAAACCCCCTTCCTGCCCAGACCAATTTTCAACTTTCAGCGCTCTCACTCTTTGGATGACAATTGCGCGATCATACAACACTGTACCCAAATTACATTTTTATATTTTTTTTCCCACAAATAGAGCTTTCTTTTGGTGGTATTTGATCACCTTTGTAAAAAAAAAATATATATACAAAACCGTTTTATATTTTGATATAGATTTGCAAAACGGGTAATTTTTCTCCTTCATTGATGTACGCTGATAAGGATGCATTGATGGATACCGATATGCTGCACTGATGGGCACAGATAAGGAAGCACTGGTGGGCACTGATAAGGAAGCACTGAGAGTCGGCATTGGTGGGCACTCAGAGGTGACACAGAGGTGGCACTGATGGGTGGCACTGAGAATTGGCACTAATAGGTGGCACCAATAGCTGGCAGTGATGGACACTGATCAGCATTGGTAGATGAGACCGATATGCAGCACTGCTAGGTGGCACTGACAGGCACCACTGGTGGGCATTGATAGGTGGCAGTGATGGGCACTTATAGGTGGTACTGATTGGCAACAACAGGTGGAACTGGTGGTCACTGTGGCCACTGGTTTGCACTAATGAGGCTGTGGTGCCTCTTCCACTCAGAACCGATGTCCCCTATGCAGGAGCCGGTGATCGGCTTTTTTCTCCTCACACTGTCCAGCGCGAGGAGAAAAAAATAAATAAAACATTACAGAGAATTGTTTACATCACATGATCAGCTGTCATTGGCTGACAGCTGAACACGTGATAAGGGGCCGGTGATCACAGCGTGCGCCACTCGCATGCAAAGGGGAGGACATCTACTGACATCCTGCCGGCAATTGGGGTCCGCGCTATAGCAATCATTAGGCTATAGTGTGGGCCCCTAGTGGTTAATATATTAGTGTTGGGGTTATACAGTCAGTGATACAGTCGGCGGCTATAGCTGCCAGCTGTATCATGGGAGCGCGCCCGCAAGCTAACTCCTTTGGGAGAGCGCTTCCATGAAGGGGGTTAGCTCTTGTGAGGAGGAGCCGAGACAGCCGCCGAGGGACCCCAGAAGACAAGGATCGGGGCCACTGTGCAAAACAAACTGCACAGTGGGGGTAAGTATAACATGTTTGTTATTTATAAACAAAAAAAAAAAAAAAACACGAAGCCATACAACCACTTTAATATTTATTCATTTTATTATTTATTTATTTTTAATTATTGCATTTCCTGAATCAACTGTGGGTATAGGATTGTATATATGAAGGTTTTCTACGCGTGTGTTTTTGCTTCTTTTTTCTATGTTGGTTGGATGGGCTTGTGCCTTTTTTCAACCGGATTAACTATGTAAACAATGTAAGCATTTGAGCTGAAAACACTCGGAATTAGGAATTTCCATGCATTACAATGAAACAAAAAAAAACGCTTAAAAAACAACAAAACAAACAAAAACAAAAAAAAACGCACCAATCTGCCCGATTCGAGCTACAAAAAAAAGCTCCAGAACTTTTTTGAGCTTCAGGCGGCTTGTTGTGGAGATGGGAACCATTTCCATGGAGAATAATTGATCATTTTTTTTTTTTTCCTCCTCCAGCATTTTGGAGTTTCGAGCTTCAACCTACAAAAACACAGAGGTGTGAATGAGACCTCAATGATTAACCCCTTTTCACACGATCACTCCTATTCCCATTTCATTTTTTTTTTATTTACAAAGTAACAAATAGACACCCGTGTGCACGAAAAACATGTGATGTTGTAGCTGCCTGTGAATGAAGTGTTCCATAGGGAGGAGCGAGGAGGAGAGCAGAGGCGGACAGAGGAAGGGGCATATACACACACAGCTCAGATCTGGGATGAGAGGAGATCTGCTGGATAACGGCGACCGGAGAGAAGAATATACAACTACAGAACGCAATTCCGTGTATCAACAAGCCCTGCAGAAATTTAAGGTGAGAACTCATTTCCTAAACTGTATGAAAGAGTTGTATTTCCGAGTCTAAAAAGATTTATTGAAATCAAAAAATATGGGGATGCCAAAGCCGATCATTTTCTAAAAGCCGTCCATACACTGGTAGATTTCGCGAAACGAACGTTCATGCGAAAATTCTTAGAATATGCAATCGTTTGATTTAATTCTCAGATGAACTACACACAGAACACTATGGGCGACGAGGGACTTGACAAATGTCATTTGAAAGTTTAATTTGGTTTTAACATTTGGTTTAAGAATAAATGTAAGTTCCCCAAACAAAAACCACCGACACTGTTAGAAATAAGTTCCATTGTAAAAAAAAATAATAATAATTATTCCTTCCTGCTTTTTTGAATTTTCTCATCACTACTACTACAAAAAAAAATAATGAATATATATATATATATATATATATATATATATATATATATATATACACATACACACACACATACATATATACATACATACAAAAAAAAAAAGTATAAAATTGCTAGAAAACAGTCCAACTGTGCCAGTCCTATACCAAAACAGCGCTAATGTTGGTAAATTATCAGTGTCAATAATATATGGCCAACTCCACAATAATAGTTTTAGATGAATGATCAAGTGCGGAAATAATGAAAAGTGTCCATAGGTGATCCTAGTGAAATAGACAGCGTGCACCTTCCACCGAGAAATTCCTGATCCACCTCGTGGGAATGCACTCCCCCTTCGGTGTTTAACCACTTAAGACCCGGACCTTTAGGCAGCTAAAGGACCCGGCCAGTTTTTGCAATTCGGCACTGCGTCGCTTTAACTGACAATTGCGCGGTCGTGCGATGTGGCTCCCAAACAAAATATACATCCTATTTTTTCCCCACAAATAGAGCTGTCTTTTGGTGGTATTTGATCACCTTTGCGTTTTTTTTTTTGCACTATAAACAAAAATAGAGCGACAATTTTGACAAAAAAAAAAACAATATTTTTTACTTTTTGCTTTTTTTCCCTCAGTTTAGGCCGATACAAATTCTTCTACCTATTTTTGGTAAAAAAAAAAAAAAAAATCGCAATAGGCGTTTATCGATTGGTTTGTGCAAAATTTATAGCGTTTACAAAATAGGAGATAGTTTAATTGCATTTTTATAAAAAAAAAATTTTTTTACTACTAATGGCGGCGATCAGCGATTTTTTTTTGTGACTGCGACATTATGGCGGACGCTTCGGACAATTTTGACACATTTTTGGGACCATTGTCATTTTCACAGCAAAAAATGCATTAAAAATGCATTGTTTACTGTGAAAATGACAATTGCAGTTTGGGAGTTAACCACAAGGGGGCACTGAAGGTGTTAAGTGTGACTTCATCTCTGTTTCTGAATGTAGGGGGGTGTGGCTATAGGTGTGACGTCATTAATTGTGTTTCCCTATATAAGGGAACACACGATCATTGACAGCGCCACAGTGAAGAATGGGGAAGCTGTGGTTACACACAGCTCTCCCCGTTCTTCAGCTCTGGGGGCCGATCGCGGGAATCCAGCGGTGATCGGTCCCGCAGCCGCGGAGCTTCGGACCGGATCGCGTGCACACGCCGGCGGCGCGCGTGCGACCCCACGGCTGGGCTTAAAGGGCAACGTACAGGTACGTAGCCCAGTCGTGCCATTCTGCTGACGTATATCGGCGTGAAGGGGTCCTTAAGTGGTTAAAATCACCAGCGCAAGTTAATAGCCAAGCAGTAAGCAGGAAATCATAACAAATAGGTACTGCACTCGTCATCAGCCAGGGAGACACTAGAGTGACACCCTAGGCGAAACCTCTGTTTGCCATCCCCCCCCCCCCCTTTGGCTCCAACCTAACTAACTCCATTTCCCCTGCCCATGTAAACTCCACCTTTTTAATGAAGAGCCCACCAAATGCAGCCTCACCAGCGCCCGTCAAATGCAGCCTCACCAGCGCCCATCAAATGCAGCCTCACCAGCGCCCATCAAATGCAGCCTCACCAGCGCCCATCAAATGCAGCCTCACCAGCGCCCATCAAATGCAGCCTCACCAGCGTCCATCAAATGCAGCCTTGACCAGCGCCCATCAATGCAGCCTCATCAGCGCCCATCAAATGCAGCCTTGACTAGCGCCCATCAAATGCAGCCTCACCAGCCCCCATCAAATGCTGTCTCACCAGCGCCCATCAAATGCAGCCTCACCAGCGCCCATCAAATGCAGCCTCACCAGCGCCCATCAAATGCAGCCTCACCAGCGCCCATCAAATGCAGCCTCACCAGCGCCCATCAAATGCAGCCTTGACCAGCGCCCATCAATGCAGCCTCATCAGCGCCCATCAAATGCAGCCTTGACTAGCGCCCATCAAATGCAGCCTCACCAGCCCCCATCAAATGCAGTCTCACCAGCGCCCATCAAATGCAGCCTCACCAGCGCCCATCAAATGCAGCCTCACCAGCGCCCATCAAATGCAGCCTCACCAGCGCCCATCAAATGCAGCCTCACCAGCGCCCATCAAATGCAGCCTTGACCAGCGCCCATCAATGCAGCCTCATCAGCGCCCATCAATACAGCCTTGACTAGCGCTCATCAAATGCAGCCTCACCAGCGCCCATCAAATGCAGCCTCACCAGCGCCCATCAAATGCAGCCTCACCAGCGCCCATCAAATGCAGCCTCACCAGCGCCCATTAAATGCAGCCTCACCAGCGCCCATCAAATGCAGCCTCACCAGTGAATTGATGTTTGCTTGCTTCTATTCATTTGGGAGGCGGGACACAGACACAGTCCTCCGCCGCTGTTGCGCCTCAGACACTATGTGCAAATGGAGCGGTGGCTGCCTGCTGATGCTGAGACTTAGTTGCTTGCTGCAAAGAGAAGAGAGTAGGAACACCAGTGGCCGGGCACCCTAGGCAGCCTAGGCGGCTGCCTAGTTTGCCTAGTTGTAGCACTGTGTGATAATAAATGGCTTCATGCAATTGCTATCCCTAAATAAAAGACCGTTTTTTGGCATGATCAGTCATATTTTTAATATCATTGCCAAAATTTCACAATTTCTTGCAGGGTGTGCAAACTTTTGATCATGACTGTATACAACCCTATCCAGCTGTCTTTGCAGCTTAAGGGGATTGGTGGGGATTGGTTGGGATAGGATGGAGGGGGGGGGGGGTAAAAACAAGCGGTTGAGAATCAATCACATGTGTAAACTTAGCCTTAAAGGCCCAACTATAGATGGGTGCAAACCGTAGGGGGACGAAAGGTTCACTGCGACTTTTACTAAACCGTCTTCATTGGATCAGGCAACAGCAATAAAAACAGAAATGTAACAAAGTTACTATTCTCACTCTAAAGCCTCGTACACACGATCGGATTACCATCGGACAAATCCGTGGAATTTTTGTCTGAAGGGCGTTGGCCTTGAACTTGTTCTGCATACAGACGGCAGAATTTTTCAGCCAACATTCACGAAACTATGCGTTTTGTTTTTTTTTTGCTCTTTAGCGCCACCCTTTGGGCAACTTCTGCCAATATTGTCCTATGGTTAGCATTGGTTCGGCACATGCGTGTTTGTACTTTGGATCTTATTCCGACGGACTTGTGTACACGCCATCGGATAATCCGACGGCACACATTTGTTGTCGGAAAATTTGGGAGCTACTATCCCACAATTGATCCGATGGAGCGTACAAAAACCTGCCATCACACAATTGTTGTTGGAAAATCCAATCATGTGTATGTTAAAGAGTAAACCCAGTCGCGGCACAATCGCGTTTAGAAAACGGCACGCTCACCGTTTCTAAAGGTTTCCACAGTGCGCCTGCGCCATTGTCTACAGTGCATGCGCTGTAGACATCGGTGCCCATCTTTTTTGCAAAAATTTCCTAAAACGTGTAGGTTTGCACCTACAGGTAAGCCTTAATCTACCCTTTCCTGAAGACGTGCGGGACTAGCACGAAATCGAGGCTCTACAGAAAATACAGACGTCCTCCTCTTCCGTAATGTTGAAACGCACAGCTGAGGTGTATGCTGGTACACACTGCCTGCCCATAGAGCCATCCATTGGGGACAGACTGGCTCACGCTTTCACTCAAGCTGCGCATGATTGTTTGCTGCATCTGGTATACATGCATCAGGGGCGAACTGACAACTCATGGGCCCCCCGAGCAATAGGAGATTATGGGGCCCCCAGGCAATAGGAGATTATGGGGCTCCCAGGCAATAGGAGATTATGGGGCTCCCAGGCAATAGGAGATTATGGGGCCCCTGGGCAATAGGAGATTATGGGGCCCCCGGGCAATAGGAGATTATGGGGCCCCCGGGCAATAGGAGATTATGGGGCCCCCGGGCAATAGGAGATTATGGGGCCCCCGGGCAATAGGAGATTATGGGGCCCCGGGCAATAGGAGATCATGGGGCCCCCGGGCAATAGGAGATTATCGGGCCCCCGGGCAATAGGAGATTATCGGGCCCCCGGGCAATAGGAGATTATCGGGCCCCCGGGCAATAGGATATTATGGGACCCCCGGGCAATAGGAGATTATCGGGCCCCCGGGCAATAGGAGATTATCGGGCCCCCGGGCAATAGGAGATTATCGGGCCCCCGGGCAATAGGAGATTATGGGGCCCCCGGGCAATAGGATATTATGGGGCCCCCGGGCAATAGGAGATTATGGGGCCCCGGGCAATAGGAGATTATGGGGCCCCCGGGCAATAGGAGATTATGGGGCCCCCGGGCAATAGGAGATTATGGGGCCCCCCCGGCAATAGGAGATTATAGGGCCCCCGGGCAATAGGAGATTATGGGGCCACACAGTATACACACATACATACACACATACTGTATACATACACACAGTATACATACACATATACTGTATACATACACCGTACAAACACACACATAATGTATACATACACAGTATACAAACACACATATACTGTATACATACACAATGTACACACACACACACTGTATACATACACAGTATACAAACACACACACACACACACATATACTGTATACATACACAGTATACACACACACACACACTATACAGACATACTGTATACACACACACACACAAATACTGTATACATACACAGTATACAAACACACATACTGTATACATACACACACTGTATACATACACACACACACACAGTATACATACACACATAATGCACACATACACACTGAAAAGGTACTGGAGAGGCGGGGCAGCTATAATCTTGGTATTTTTTTTTAAAAACACAAATTTTTACATACTGTCCCTGGTTTTACAGAGGCTGGCAACCCCTAGTGGCATTAGGCCATCGGGCAGTGCCCGAATGGTCAGTCCGCCCCTGACATGCATGAACTGCAAGTGCTGTTTTTAAGATTAAAAATAAGTTACTGCACTATATTGGCTTTTGGTGGCTCTGTTTGTCGGAGTCAAATATCTGCAGATGCTGGGGATAAGAGCTTGATACCACACACACTTTGATGCTGATTGGATGGGAGAATCAATTGTTATCCGTTGTGCGATTCCTGGAGACCACGGACGCCCTGTAATACATGCTTGTGGGGCACTTGGTGGCCAAAGATTTCTGGTGAGAGTTGAGCCATTATCACTGCGGGTGAAGCACTTTATTGAATGCTATTTGCACATGTTAGAAAAGTCACGGTGATTGGATATACAGAAGATATCTGCCTGGACACAATATACCGTATTTGATTTTTTGTTTACATATAGACTATGTATATTTGTTCTGTTGATTGATTGTAGAATGTATTTGCATTAATTTCACACATGATCCTCTGCGCCCTATATCACTCCACAAGTCTAGGCTTACATGTAGGTAAAAGTTGTCTGTTAGGCCCCTTTCACACTGGGGCGGGAGGTGCGGTGGTGGTATAATGCCGCTTTTTTTAGCAGCGCTTTACCGTCGGAACTGCCACGGAATTGCGGCAGTATTCGGCCGCTAGCTGTGCGGTTTTAACCCCCGCTAGCATCTGAAAAAGGGTTAATACCACCGGCAATGGGTCTCTGCAGACAATTGATGGACACAGTGGCGACAATTGATGGGCACAGTGGCGACAATTGATGGGCACAGTGGCGACAATTGATGGGCACAGTGGCGACAATTGATGGGCACAGTGGCGACAATTGATGGGCACAGTGGCGACAATTGATGTTCTTTTTTTTTTAGTTTGTTTGCGGCCCCCCAAAAAATGTAAGCACCAGCCGCCACTGGTCTACAACCACTTAAGAGGTCTATTTATAAAGCAGTGAATGTGACTTTCACCAAACATTCTCTGGTGGAGAATCAAGCACGGTCAGTTATAACACATGGAGCTGGAAGATTCACCTGCAGGGAACGTTTGTCGGAAATTCAGATTCGCTGTTTTTTAAATACGCCCCTTTGTGTCCATAGCGCCAACATATTCTGAAGTGTTTTCTGGAGTACAATCTGGGAAATTACAAAAAAATATAAAAACAGACACGAGAGGATTATTATAATGAAAGAAATGATGAAACAAAAGGTGGAAGGGCCCTGCCCACAGGAGCTGACGCTCTAGGGAAACTTTGGGAAACGTGGTAAGAGGGCGTTTTTTTGGTACAAAGGTCCGGGCGCATCTAAATCATAAACATAATTTAATGCCAAAACCGTCACCACGTTTATGAGAGGATGGAAAATAAGCGCGGGGGAGTCTTTAGAAATAGTGGGGGCAGGGGGGGAAATCATAATGAAAGATACAATGTAGCAAAAATAAAAGAATGATTTTGTTTGTGGTATGCAGGAAAGATACTCCGGGATAATATAGAAATTTATGGAATTAGAGAAACGTCATTAAATGGGATGCGTGAAACAAAGCTGAACTCAAGACAGATATAAAATGTACAAAATTAAAGTGATACTAAAAAGGTTCCTTTTTTTTTATTTTATAACAAACATGTTATACTTACCTCCACTGTGCAGCTCGTTTTGCATAGAGTGGCCCCGATCCTCCTCTTCTGGGGTCCCTCGGAGGCTGTCTTGGCTCACCCCCTTTCTGGGAAGCTCTCTCCCAAGGGGGTTAGCTTGCGGTTGTGTGATACAGACGGTGGCTATAGCCGCTAATCCTTGGATGTTTTTTCCTCATTAAAGCGGAGCTCCACCCAGGAAAACAACATTTTCCCATGTTGTTTAAAAAAATCAAATAAAAAAAACCTGAAAAAAATAAAAATAAATACTCACCCGAAATACCTGTTGCTATGCGGAAGTCCGTAATCTGCCTCTTCCACTCCGCGGTGCCTTTTCTTCTTGTCCTTCTCCTTGTGAATGGGGCGCGCTGCTTTCTGGGAACTGTGTGTGTTCTCAGAGAGCAGCGCGCCCATTCACAAGCCAGCGTGAGACTCACGCAGGCGCAGTAGGAAATGGGCAGTGAAGCCGTACGGCTTCACTGCCTGTTTCCCATAGTGTGAATGGCGGCGCGGGACCCGGAGCGATCGTGGGACCGGCATCGGGGGGCCCATCAGCGCGGGCAAGTAGGACAAGGTAAGTGTCCTTATTTAAAGTCAGCAGCTACACTGTTAGTAGCTGCTGACTTTAAAAAATAAAAAAATCGCGGCTGGAGCTCCGCTTTAATGCATTTTGTAAGTACCCAAATCTGACTTGTGATCAGCCTCTTGCAGTCCCAGTACCACAGGGTTCAGACTGGGAGAGGGAGAAGTAGCACAATGAGGCAATCAGTTTTGCTGCAGTAGTCATGTACCAACTAGAAGCATCCTGCTAGGACAGGCATGTCCAAAGTCCGGCCCGCGGGCCAAATACAGCCCCCTGTTGATTTAATATGGCCCCCCCTGGGGATTTGGATATATATATGTTTGTGGCACATGCGAGGCTGCATTTATGGCACATGTGAGGCTGCATTTATGGCACATGTGAGGCTGCATTTGTGGCAATGGTGAGGCTGCAATCATGGCAATGGTAAGCTTGTGCGTGTTATACGCCGATAAATACAGTGGGCCAGATTCAGAGAGCCGTAACTCCTGTCTAACTAGTGTTAGACTGGAGTAATTTCAAATTACGTGCGTTTTTTAGCTAGTCGGAAAGCTCAAACCATGAATAGACGTCTGCGGGCTTCAATTCGACTGGATTACGTGTTCGTACGCCTTCGGATCTACGCTGCAATAAAATTGCGGCCACTGGGTGGACTTCCCGTCGTTTTCCGCGTCGGGGTATGCTAATGAGCTTTTGCAGGCGATCCCAGAAATTACGATCTTCATTCGCAATCTCTTACGGCACATTTAGTCATCTTTTTTTTTTTTGCGTAACACTATACCAGCTTTTTGCTGCTCTAATATTAGACAGCCCATGTTAAGTATGGCCGTCGTTCCCACGTCAAATTTCTACGTTTTCCGACGTCTTTTATTTTTTTTGACGTAAAACGTCCGGGAATAGGAATGTTCGTAAACGACGCTACTCAAACAATGAATGACGTAACGACGTGATTTTGCGCAATGCACGGTGGGAAATTTCTGAACGGAGCATGCGCAGTTCGATCGCCGCGGGAACGTGCCTAATTTAAATGCTTCACGCCCCCTAAACGCGTAATTCGATTACGCGGCGAGAAATAGACTACGCCGCCGTAGCGTACGGGCAAAAAACTAACAGAATTCCATTTAGAGCCTGGTAAAATACGGCAGCGTAAAGTATTTCGTTTACGCAGCGCAAAATTAAGTGTATCTGAATCTGGCCCAGTATATCCAAATAACACGCCCGAGCTCATCTCTTCACCACACACCGCCACAAAGGCAGGAGAACTCTTGTTGGGCAGTGTATTTAGTGCTCGGACGAACACATTTTAATGATTCAAAGAATGTCAGGCAAAATAGTTGGCCCTCACGCATGTTCACTTCATCAAATCTGGCCCTCTTTGAAAAAAGTTTATATTGCTGGAAACAAGTGCAAGCATCCAAACAGCATAAACAAAACAAAACATAAAATAAACCCTGGCCACTTGGGGCGTCTACCTTCACCACACAGGAACCTATCTATGGAGTCTGGCACAGCATACTGCTAGTCATACAGCAGAGAAACATTAGTCTTTTTGATTTTTATCACACAGAAAAATCAAACACCACCTCACCTCTTCAGAAGTCTTTCTGACTGCTCTCCTTAACTCAAAAAGCCTCAGGATGCAGCAATCAGTAGTCATCCTCTGGATGACTTATAGAGGCCTTAATTGCCTCATTCTGAACAGCTGAAGTTTTCCAACGCCCTAAACCTTTCTGGCTACTTCTGCAGCCGACACCTAATAGTAATAGTAAGCCAGAAATGTATCTCCCATCTGTGACAACACTCACAGATTTACCTGACTTCCTGTCACAATATATATATTATATACACACATACATAAAAAAATACTTTCTACTATAAAGCACATCCAATAGAAAAAAAAGAAAAATGTTTTCAATGCATGCGTTTTATAGCAGAAAGTAAATTGTATTTATATTTTCCTCAAAATTGTCGGTCTTTTTTTTAGAGCGCAAAAAATAAAAACCAAAGAGGTGAGCGAATACCACCAAAATAAAGCTCTATTTGTGGGATTTGTTGTGTACAGCGCACGATTGCGCAATTGTCAGTTAAAGTAACATTGTGCCATATCGTGTAAAAAAAAAAAATCCCCCAAAAAAAATAATTTTTCTATTTTTTGCTGCATGTGTTTTATTGCAGAAAGTACTTTTTTTTTTTTTTAATTGTCGGTCTTGCTTTTGTCTATAGCTCAAAAAAAAATGCAGGTGGTGATCAAATACCACCAAAAGAAAGCTCTATTTGTGGGAATTTTTTTTATATGTGTACAGCATCGCACGATTGCGCAATTGTCAGTATCGTGTAAAAAAAAAAAATTATTCCCCCAAAAAAAATTTTTTTTCCATTTTTTACTGCATGTGTTTTATTGCAGAAAGTACTTTTTTTTTTTACAATGTCGATCTTGTTTTTGTCTATAGTGCAAAAAAAGTGAGGGATTACCACCAAAAGAAAGCTCTATTTGTGGGAATTTTTTATTATTTGTGCACAGCGCCTCACAACTGCACAATTTTCAGTTAAAGTAACATTGTGCCGTATCGCCATTAAGACGGCCCTGATTATACCAGAACAGTGCGATTTGTGCGGTCGCTCTAAAGTCCCTCTGCGGTCCAATCTTCGTCTCCTCTCTCATCTCACTACCCCCGCTATGCTTTTCATACAGCCCAGCTCTTCAGGTTCTGTATGGTTAATTATGTGAATTGTCACATTCCCCTCTGTCGGAGGATATGACCAGCCTGCTGAGTAGCTCTGAGTATTGACCGCGCATATATTAGCAGCATGGCGAAATCTCTCATTACAGACACTCAGGGGGCGGCAGGCAGATCTGCTGACAACTCCAGGGAGACATTTGTGATAAAAGACACAAACACTGGGAGCAGATTTGTAATCTCATTATCAATATAGGAAGCAGCAAAGCCCCTGCACATCATAGAATGGAAAATACCATTCCAGCCCGTGGTGACGACACTCTCCTATTACACAATATAGGGATTTCAGAATATGAATATTATTAATTAGAAGCATTGAGACTACTTGATTCTTTCTACGATGCAAGAAAGAGATACAGGCCCCTTACACCACAAATAAGACGTCAATCACAGCTAATGCAGACTGAGTTCACACATTTGCATTAAAAAAAATAATTCGAGTGGCTTGTGTGTTTCTGATGCCGCGTACACACGATCATTTTTCGGGTTGTAAAAAATTATGTTTTTTTTTAATGTCATTAAAAACGATCGTGTGTGAGCTTCAGAGCATTTTTCTGGTTCTGAAAAACAGGCAATAAAAAAATCGAACATGCTCTATTTTTTCACAATGTTTTGAAAGGTTGTCTTTTTCGGGTTGTAAAAAATGGTCGTGTGTGGGCTAAAAATTGCGCGCATGCTCAGAAGCAAGTTATGAGACGGGAGCGCTCGTTCTGGTAAAACTACCGTTCATAATGGAGTAAGCACATTCATCACGCAGTAACAGACAGAAAAGCGCGAATCGTCTTTTACTAACATGAAATCAGCTAAAGCAGCCCAAAGGGTGCCGCCATCCGAATAGAACTTCCCCTTTATAGTGCCGTCGTACGTCACCGCGCTTTGCTAGAGCATTTTTTTTTCACGATCGTGTGTAGGCAAGGCCGTTTTAATCATCAAGTCAGAAAAAAACGTTGTTTTTTCTAGAGCCTGAAAAACTATGGGCCAGATTCACATACAATTAGATTCGCGTAGAGTATCAGAAATACTCTACGCCGCCGTATTTCACCTGGCTCTACGTGGAAACCCGGTAGATTTTGTCCAGTAAACTACGGCGGCGTAGTGTATTTCTCCCGGCGCAAGCCATCTACGCGAGTAGGGGGCGTGAAGCATTTAAAATAGGCGCGTTCCCGCGGCGATCGAACTGCGCATGCTCCGTTCAGAAATTTCCCGCCGTGCATTGCGCGAAATCACGTCGTTACGTCATTTTTTTTTTTGAGTAGCGTCGTTTACGGACAATCCTATTCCCGAACGAGTTACGTTAAAAAAAAATTAATTCGACGCGGGAACGACGGCCATACTTAACATGGGCTACGCACCGTTAGACCAGCAAATAGCTGGTCTAACAGTACGTAGCAAAAAAATGACGTAAGCGATTGCGAAGGCCGCTCGTATCTTCGTGGATCGCCGTAAAAAGTCATTTGCATATCCCGACGCTGAAAACGACGCGGACTCCTCCCAGCGGCCGCAAAAAGTTTGCAGCGTAGATCCGAAGGCTTACGAAGACGTAAGCCTCTCGGATGGAAGCCCGAAGCCGCCGTATCCTGGTTTGAGGATTTAAACTAGTGATACGGCGCGCAAAATTTGAAATTACTCCTGTCTAACACCAGTTAGACAGGCGTAATCGCTCTCTGAATCTGGCCCTTTGTTTTTTACAACCCAAAAAATGATCGTGTGTTACACGTTAAAGCGGATGTAAGCCCAACCACTAAAATCTCACATGCCCAATATAATAATGTCATTTCAAAAGTCATTTTTAATCTTCGTACCAATCTGCAGCTTTCATTAACCGCCTGCTGTCCGGGGCTACACACGCACAAACAAAATATTATAGATTTTCTGAAAGAAGAGGCCCTGGAGAATAAAATGAAATCGCTAGCCGACCAGCCGCCGAAGATATACTGCGGCAGGTTGGCACAGCTGCGAAAATCGCCGGAGCTGTACGTCGCCCCTTTAAGATGTCACAACAGGCGGGCGCATGCACGGGCCCGCCTTGTGTCCCCGGAGTCAATGCGTGTGCCCGGCGGGGGCGATGACCACTTTAGCCTTGCAAGGTTTACCCCCCCTTTCATGACTAGGCGATTTTTTTTTTGCAATACGGCACAATGTTACTTTAACTGACAGTTGCGCGGTTGTGAGGCGCTGCACCCCAATTAAAAAAAATCCCAGAGACAGAGCTTACTTTTGGTGGTATTTGATCACCTCTGCGTTTTTTTTTTTTTGCGCTATAGACAAAAACAAGAACAACATTTTTTTTTCTTTTTAAAGTACTTTCTGCAATAAAACACATGCAGTAAAAAAAAAAAAAAAAAAAAAATGGAAAAATAGATTTTGTTTTGGATTTTTAATTTTTTTTTCCATGACCAGGAGATTTATTTTATGTTTTTCTTACGATACAGCACAATGTTACTTTAACTGACAATTCCGCGGTTGTGCGGTGCTGTACACAAATAAAAAACAATTCTCACAAATAGAGCTTTCTTTTGATGGTTTTTGATCACCTCTGGGTTTTTTATTTTTTGCGCTATAGACGAAAACCAGAATGAAAATTTTGAAAAAATAATAATTTTGTTTTACTTTCTGCTATAAAAACACATGCAGTGAAAAATATATAATTTTTGAAAAAAAATTCATGACCAGGCAATTTTTTATATTTGATTCAAAAGGTATAGCGTCTACAAACTATGGAATAGATTTATAATTTTTTTTTTAATAAGTAATGGTGGTGATCAGCGACTTATAGTGGGACTGCGACATTAAAGGGGGGGGGGATCAGCCACCCAACTGACACTTTTTGGGGAATAGTGACACTATTACAGTGATCAGTGCTAAAAATATGCACTGTCACTGTAGTAATGACACTGGCAGGGAAGGGGTTAACATCAGGGGCGATCAAAGGGATAACTGTGTGCCTAAAATGTGCTTGGTTACTGTGTGGGGGAGGTGGTTGTCCTGTGGGAAGGTCAGAGATCCATGTTGGCAAAAACACAGGATTACTACCTCCCTCCTTCTCACAGAACGGCGATCTGCCTTGTTTACATACACAGACCGCCGTTCGGCTTGTGCCCCGAACAACAAACAGGTCCCAGCAGACATGGTATCCGCCGGGACTCGCCAACTGGCTCCCACCGGGACTCGCCAACTGGCTCACACTGTGATTGGACATGTGTCGCGTGTGTGCCAGTGACATTTATACAGTAATCAGTGGCTATTTTTAGCTCTGATCGCTGTATCAATGTCACTGGTCCCAAAAAGTGTCAAAAGCATCCGATCTGTCCGCCGCAATGTCGCAGTCCAGATAAATCCATCCCCTATTTTGTAGACGCTAGAACTTTTGTGTTTTTTTTTTACCAAAAATATGTAGAAGAATGTATAAATCGGCCTAAACGCATTTTTTTGGGGATATTTATTATAACAAAAAGTACAAAATATTGTGTTTTTTTTTTTTTTTTTTCAAAGTTGTTCTTTTTTTTTGTTTATAGCGCAAAAAATAAAAACCACTGTGGTGACCAAATACCAACAAAAGAAATCTCTATTTGTGGGAAAAAAGGATGTAAATTTTATTTGGGTACAGCGTCGCACGACCGTGGAATTGTCAGTTAAAATGACGCAGCGCCGTATCGCAAAAAAATGGACCGGTCAGGAAGGGGACAAATCCTTCCAGGGCTGAAGTGGTTCATACATTTTTATTGGTTATTATTAGACAGGGTAAACAAGTAAATACCATCTTTGGCTCTCTCTCTTCTATACGCTAACGCCTTTTGTCGTAAACGGGAAAAGGAGGGACCGGTCCTGAGAGGCCACTGCCTATAGGGCACACCCAGGGCATAGACGCCCCGGCTCTACCTCAGGAGATCCTTACCTAGGTGTGTGTAATTGTATTAGTCACAAGCTATGTTCTGCTATACTTGTACTGTTTGCACTGTGGCCCATGTGGGTCGTTCCCTCTGTTATAAATAAAAAAATGAAAAAAAAAAAAAAAAGTAAACACAGGTCCAAACATAAAACTTATGAAAGCATTATGTACGAGAATACATTTTGCTTAGAGTTGTAACTAGGTAAAGCACTGAACAGTTAGTGCCGGTGATCTGACGATATGGTTCCTCCTAGCGATATGGTTCCCGTCTTGACTGTGCAGGCGCAATCCTTGCCGACAGAAATCACTGAACCTCCAGGGAGACGTGGAATTTGCGGTAAGTAACCAGTCGGCCTCACGTTCTCGCTCCGCTCGCGCGGCCTCCTGGCTCTTTTTTTTACATCCTATAATCTACGGGGATGGTAAGGAATGAGCCTGGATGCCGCCCGAGGTTCAGAGATTTCCATGTGCTTTGTCTCTTCTTGCGCAGTTAGGCAGGGAAACTAGATCGACAAGACACCAGTTCACACAGGGGCAACCAAACTTACAGCACAACTTTGCATGACAACTTCAGCACGACTTGTAGCAACTTACCTACGCAACTTATTTTTTATTTTTTATTCTTTATTTCTTCAAAACAGAGGAACTGGTCCATCCAACCCACCCCTGGGCGCTCGTCAGTCAGGTCTAGGGCCGGTAGGGCCAGTCCGCTCCGTAGGTTTTATTTATCTTAGGTAGAGACCAGTTAAAGAGAGTAGGGTTAAAGAAAGGGTGAAGGTGTGGGGACAGGTTGGGCAGAGTCCCAGCTGAGGTCCCCAGGCTAGGGGGTAGTGGCCAAGGAGGGGGAGAGGGGATATCATCGCTTGGTGAGATGTGTGCTAGCTAAGGGAACGGGGGCGGCTCTTCTCTGTAGCCTACCCGTTAGGGATTGAGGCGTCGGCACTAGGGGAGGTACTGTCAGGTTCTAGGGGTTCTCCCCTGATGGTCTTTCCCTCGTCCGAATACCGGAATATATTCCATGGTTGCCAGGTCTCAGTGTACACCTCCTGTCTCTTCTGGCTAGTGAGGATCAGGTCCTCCATCCTATCCACCTCGTCCATTTTCCTAAGCCATTGGGCAACTGTAGGTGGATGTTGTGACTTCGAGCAAAGTGGGATGCATGCCTTGGCCGCGTCCAGTAGGTGGCGTAACACCGATTTCTTATAAGCTCGCGTTGGTATGGTCGTCGCATGCAGTAAGAAAAGAGCTGGGTCATCCTCCAGCACCTGCTCTGTGAACTTCAGGGAAATTCGACAGACTTCTCTCCAGAAGCAGTAAAAATAAAAAACAAGCTGCGCAACTATGAGAAACTCTTAGGCTCCATTCACATCTAGGCGTTTTGTCGCCTGAAGCAGCCTGACATACGCTGGAGGGGGGAATTTACATTGTCGGCTATGGAGATGGTTCACATCTCTACGCCGAACGCCGATACGCCTGAACCGTGAAGCCTGAAACAAGTCCCGGACCCTTTTTTTCAGGCGTATCGGGCGTTCGGCCATAGCCGACAGTGTAAATTCTGCCCTCCAGCAAAAAAGCAATAGGCGTTTTGTCGCCGCAAATCGTGGGGACAAAACGCCTATTGCATGTCGCCCGAATACGCCCGCTGCCGCCGACGCCTAGATGTGAATGCAGCCTTAGGTGATAAAGAGCAATACCAAACAGTCAATGCATCTATAAAGTCCATCAAGCTATTAATACAAGTGGAAAAACATCTGATGGTATAAATCGGCAGTGAAATTCCTTGTGTTCAAGTAGATGGTGACATCACAAACAGGAACCTCAGAAAAGTGCAAACAGATAGGGAAAACACCTCCACCGATGGAAAACACTGTCCCTTACCGGAGGGGAAGATCCCAACTAGAGACCTTCTGACCGCAGATGGCTTTCTCCCCAGCCAGGGGGTTCGATGACACAAAGTCCTATGGTCAAAAACTCCTCCTGTAGTGGACAAGTGATCAATTTTTTGATTGAGGGGAAGATCCCAACGGTCAGAAGGTCTCTAGTTGGGATCTTCCCCTCCGGTAAGGGACCTAAGAGTTTCTCATAGTTGCGCAGCTTGTTTTTTATTTTTACTGTTTTGGTTGTGAGTATCTCACTATTGTAAGCTGCTTGCAATTTCTTTTGTATTTGTATTTCATTCAGACAGCGCAGTATTACCCCAATTTTCCAATTCTCTCCAGAAGCCCTGTAACCGGCTACAAGCCCAGAACACATGTAAGAGTGTTCCCTTCCAGGCATCGCCAGCACCTATCCGACGATGTCGGGAAGAGTTTGTGGAGCAGCGCAGGAATCTTGTACCATCGGGTTAGGATTTTGTAATTAGTCTCCTGCACTCTCGAGCATAGGGTAGACTTATGGGTGAAGGTGAGTATATGGCGTTTCATACTACTGGTGAGTTGGCAATTCAGGTCTCTTTCCCACTTACTGAGATAGGGGGGTGGGTCGGTCTCTGGAGGCGTAATCAGTATACAGTACGTCAGTGAGAGTGTGTGCGTCAGTGTTCCTGTTTCCGTACACAAGTCTTCAAACGTCGTGGGTGGTAGACGCGAGCTGTCAGGAGGAGGTATACTTCCCAAGAAGTGGCCAAGCTGGAGTGCTCTTATATAATCAAGGCCAAATGAGCCCGTGGGGTCCATGAATTCCCTGGCTCCCAGCCACCTGCCTCCGGCGCTGAAATGTGATGCCTGGAATAGCCCTGTGTCCCGTAGGTCCAGGAACTTCCTGTCACTCAAGCCAGGTGGGAAACGGGGATGACCGATAACCGGTTTCAAATGGGAGCTACTGGTCGAGAGATGGGCCTCCTGCAGGAGCTGTGCCCAAATTTTGGTGGTTGCGCCTATCAACGGGTGTCGCTGGAGGAAGGTCGACCTGGCACCAAGGGGCTCTGTGGAGTGGGACAAGACTCTGGTTCTGTTCAATACGTGTCCAGAGCTTTGTGTCTGTGTGCCGACACCAGTCAATAAGCCTGTTAAGGTGGGTCGCTCGGTAGTATGTACGTATCTCTGGTAAGGCTATACCGCCGCTCAATTTCGGGCGGCTAAGCATGCTGCGGTTTAAGCGCGGGTGTCTCCCCGCCCACAGGAAGCGGATGAAGGTGGCGTGCGTTTGTTTGAAGAAAGTCGCAGGTATGTGGATTGGGAGGGCCTGCATAAGGTATACAAATTTGGGCAGGATCGGCGTTTTCAGGATATTGCACCTACCCAGCCACGAGTGCAGGCCACTGCCCTATTGGAGTAACTGATCCTGTACTCTCTTCAGGAGAGGGGGGAAGTTAATTTGGAAGAGCCTGGAGAGGGACGAAGGGATTAATGTCCCCAGGTATTTTAGGGCCGTGTCTGTCCATTTCAGGTTGTAGCTGCCTTTAAAGCGGAGCTCCACCCTGATATATATATTTTTTTTAAAAATCTGAAAAAAATAAATAAAAATGAAATGGAAAAAAAAAAAATACTCACCCTAAATAGGCTGTTGCTATGCGGAAGTCCCGAATCTGCCCTCACGATCCGCGGTGCTGTTTTCTTCCTCCTCCTCTTCTGGGTGTCTTCTTGTGAATGGGCCGCACTGCATTCTGGGAACTGTGTGTATCCCAGAAAGCAGCCGGACCATTCACAAAGCGCCGCGTCGCTCGCACATGCGCAGTAGGAAACGGGCAGTGAAGCCGCACGGCTTCACTGCCTGTTTCCCTGACTGTGGATGGCGGTGCCGGGATCGAGGATCGGCATCGGCGGGGGCCGTCAGCGCGGGCGCCTAGGACAGGTAAGTGTCCTTATTCAAAGTCAGCAGCTACACTGTTAGTAGCTGCCGACTTTGAAAAAAAAAAAACGCGGGTGGGTGGAGCTCCGCTTTAAGTCGTGCTAGCAGTGCTTGTGTGATCCCTACCCCATGGCCTCCGATTTTGAAAAGTTGATTTTTAAGTTGGAGAGTTGGCCGTACGTGTCGAATTCCCATAGTAAGTGTCGCAGGGAGGTGGAGGGGTTCGTGATCGTGACATCAAATCGTCGGCATATGCCGATATTTTATGTTGTTTCCCTCCCACCAGTAACCCGGAGATATCTGGGTTCAGACGGACGTGGCACAGGAATGATTCCAGGGTCAGGGCGAAGAGCAAGGGTGTCTCGTCCTGTTGGTGATCGGGAATGGATCAGATAGTACACCATTCGCCCTTACCCTTGCGGTTGGACCCGAGTACGCCCCCATCACCCAGTGCATCATCTGGGGGCCCAGACCAATATGCCTAAGGCCTCGTACACACGATCGGACATATCCGATGAAAACGGTCCGCGGACCATTTCCATCGGATATGTCCGATCTGGAGTTTGATCCGATGGCGTGTACACACCATCGGATCAAATTCCCCTCCGACAGATGGCGCGGTGACGTGGCGGTGACGCGGCGGTGACGTTGACGCCGCCACGTCACCGCACCAGGAAGTAAAACACTTCCGCGCATGCGCCAAATCCATTCGGCGGCGGCGGTGCGGGACGACATGTCTGCTGGTAAGTGTACTAACCAGCAGACATGTCGGGCGGACAGATTCCCACCGGATAGATTTCAAAGCATGCTTTGAAATCTGTCGGGTGGACAAATCTGTCCGCTAGCCCATACACACGATCGGAGATGTCTGCTGAAACGGTCCATCGGACCGTTTTCAGCGGACATATCCCCTCGTGTGTACGAGGCCTGAGAGTTGCAAATAGGAACTTACAACTCACCCGGTCAAATGCCTTCTCCGCGTCTGTCCCCAGGAGGACGCAAGGCGTCTTGGTCTTGGTTGGTACATGTAAGAGGTTCAGGACCTTGGTGGTATTGTCCCTCGCCTCTCTGGAGGGGACACAGCCCACCTGATCTAAAAGCACTAGGCTGGGCAGGTATTGTTGTAGTCTGGTGGCTAGGATCTTAGTAAGTCATTTCAGGTCAGTGTTAAGCAGGGAGATGGGGCGGTAGCTACCACATTGTGATGGGTCTTTGCTCTCCTTAGGGATGACCGAGATTTGTGCCTGTAGAGTGTCTTTGTGGAGCAGCTTCCCTGCCCCTAGGGCGTTATATAACCTAACCATATGAGGGCCCAGGGTGGGGAGAAGGGACTTGTAGTATTGGGCTGTCAGCCCATCGGGACCTGGGGCCTTGCCTGGTTTCGTGGCTTTAAGGGCGAGCTGTATTTCGTTAAGTGTGATGGGTTCGTCTAGGGTTTGGCGGACTACTCCCGGCAGGGCTGGCATAGGGGACTGTTCAAGATATGTCAGAGAAGGGTCTTCCACCTGCGCCGTCTCCTTCAGGTTATACAGGGTATCGTAGAAGGACCTAAATTCCTGCAAGATTTGCTGTGGTAGCGGGAGTCGTTGGCCCGACTTAGACACGATGTGGGGGATGTATGATGCCTGGCGTTGGGCCTGTAGGGATTGGGCCAGAAGCTTGCCGCACTTGTTCCCAAATTCATAGCCCTTCTTTCTACATATTTGCATGGCCACTTTGGCCTTAGACCTTAGAATGTCTGTGATCTTAGATCTAGTCGTGTCCAGCTAAATCCCAAGCTGTCTGGTCGGGCCCATCTTATGTGAAAGTTCCAGTCTCTGCAAGTCAGCTAATAGCCTATTTAATCGCTCGGTCCTCACCCGTTTTAGTCTGGTGCCGTGCTTTATCAGCACACCCATAATCACAGCCTTGTGGGCTTCCCATACCACTCCTGGGTCGCTGTCCGCAGTCGCGTTGGTAGTGAAGTAGTGCCCATTCTCCGCGACCACATCGGCCGTAACCTCGGGGTCCCAAAGAGACTGTCATTAAGTCTCCATACCTGTCTTTGTGTCGTCTGCGTCTCCGTCAGGGAATACGTGACCCCTACAGGGGCGTGGTCTGACCAAGTAATTGACCCTATTGATGTGTCCTTGATCGCATGCAACTGTCCATGGGGCACCAAGAGATAGTCCAGGCGTGAGTATGTCAGGTAAGGTTTAGAGTAAAAAGAATAGTCCCGTTCCCCTGGATGAAAAAGGCGCCAGGTGTCGATTAGTTGCGCGGAGTGCAGGGACTTGATAATACGCTTCCGTGCATCCCGTGAAACCGAGGAAGTGCCTACGAGGTATCCTCCGAAGGGTTCAGGGGTACATTCAGGTCACCCCCCAACACCAGTTGTCCTTCTGAGAACCGCATAAGTTTGTCTATGTGTCTCTTGAGGAATCTGTCCTGGTGCGAGTTAGGGGCGTACAGGTTGGCCAGCGTCACTTTCCTGTCAACGATCAGACCCTTGAGGAACAAGAATCTACCCCACTATCTGTTTGTACGTCCAGTAGAGTCCAAGGTATCTGAGCTGCAATAAGTATGGTAACCCCCCTGGACTTGGCTTCCACATAAGCCGAGTGATACGCTAAGGGGAAGTGTCTGTTTTTGAGTAGAGGCATTTTCAGGTCTTTAAAATGTGTCTCTTGCAACATTACTATGTCTGCTTTTGAGCGGCGCATGTCCTGCAGCAATATTTTCCGTTTCTCGGGCATGTTTAGGCCCTCCGCATTAAGCAAAAAGATGTTGAGCAAGTCCATGTTTCCGTTCCCGTGCGGGTCTTGGATTGGGGTCTAGGAGGGGGGGGGGGGAGAAGGTGTGCCTGGGGAGATGGAAGGGGAAAGCAGGGAGAGAGAGAAGGGAAAGTAAGGAGGAAAAGGAGAAGCTAGCACTAGAGAGTGTGCAGCTAGGTAGAGATGTTATCTAAGCCTATATGACTCGGAAGGATCCCTGGGGTAAGGAGCACCGTCCTAATTGGGGTAGTGTGTGAACAGAGCCAGAGAGCGAGCCCCCAGTCCCCGCCCACCACCCCCGGCTCGTAGGTGTAGTTAAAATGTGTACCGGTAACATATAATACATATATCAAAGAACATCAGAAGTAACAGTCCAAACAGTGGCATGCAACAGGTTCTTGACTGCTAATATAACGATTACATAAAAATTACAATCCAAAGTTTAGCAGGTGCAGGTGTAAGAGAATCAACAAAACAAGTGCAGCGAACTCCCCCTACTGCGAACCCCCCCAATAAGCTCTCGCTCAAGTCCCCTGCCCAAGTAACGGATCTGGGATCCCATTCCAGTCAACATGCCAGTTCCTTCCGGGGGTCCGGGTATGCTGTAAGCGGGGGTGAAGGGACAAAAAGGGGGGGGGCATCAATGGCGAAAGCCAACGAAACGTCCCCCCGCCCCCCACAACCACCACACAAACCCCCCCAGATCACCATGATGTTTCCCGTGAGTCATCTCTCCTCCGCCCCCACCCCTCGCCCCCATCCGATAGATCAGCATTATTACAGTTTCCAAAGGGCCGAACAGACAGGGCCCGCACATTTCTCTCGGGGGGGGGGGGGGTCTCTCCAGTGGTGTCTCTCAACACCAGCCTGGTGGATCCCCCGGGGTACAACTGTCAAAGTTCCAGGACAGGGGGAGGGGGTGATGGTCACCACAACCCGGCCCCGCCGGACAGTGGGAATAGAGGGGGGAGGCGGGGGGGGGGGGGCATATTAGGCATCCCTCGTAGCTATGTCCGCCGAGCCACGGGATCAAAACGGGAACAGGTCCAGGCTCCACCGGGGGACTCCAAACAGGGCATGGGCAGTGGCACATGGGGCATGGGCAGTCAATGGGGTACACAACAGGGATGGGGGTCCAAGGCCTACTCATGTGGCTCCTCACGAGAAGCAGATCGGTTCCTCCGTCTCCCCCTTTGCTGACGTGGCGGCCGCGGGCCCCGCTGTGCTGATCGGCCCGATCGACCGGTGAATCGCGGGAGCCGCTGGAACCAATCTGGAACTGTGATCAGGTCTGCCTCTAAGAAGGCGAACAGCGCCGGGATTCCTGCTGCGGTCTGCAGGGTGAAGGATCCGGCATCTTTGCGGAAGGAGACTGAGAGAGGGTAACCCCATCGGTATGTGAAGCCTCTCTGGCTGGCCAGGTCCAGGAGAGGTCGCAGGAGTGCCCGAAGCCATAGCGTCGCTTTCGACACGTCCGGGAGAACCTTAACTTCCGCCCGGCCTCACCGGGTCCACGGTAAGGCCCAAGGCCCTGTGTGCTCTGTCCAACACGATATCCGCCTCCGGTTCCCCCAGGATGTCTCGGAAGATGTCTCTCACTGCTTCCCCCAAGTCCTCCGACCCGACGCTCTCAGGCATCCCCCGGAGCCGCAGATTATTGCGGCGGCTCCGGTCCTCGATGTCCTCCACATGTAGTTGGAGCGAGACGACCGTGTCCCTGTGCTGATCTCTCGAGGCCTCCAGCGACTCCATACGCGCTTCCAAGGAGGTCAACGCGGTCTCCCCGGTCGTGACTCTCTCTGCGATGCCGGACATCGCTCCCCTCACCTCCTGGATATCCCTCCGGTGGGTCTCCTCCAAGCGTAGGATAAGGGCCTCGATGTCCATGCGTGGATGAAAATCCACAGAAAAGTTTATTAGGCTTTACTGTACAAGTGTACTCACTATTCTGCACAAAAGAGAAGCTGCTTTCAGTCACTGAGGCTGGCCATACATGTTCAATTTTCTTGTACAATTTTCTTTTAGATTTACCAAAAACCATATATAAGGTCAAACTAAACAACACTTTCAATTGTATGCAATCAGGCAGGCCCTTGCACTACATAGTTGAAGGTAAATCTAAAGAAAATTGCACAGAAAATTGTATCATGTATGGCCAGCCTAACTCTCTGGCCATTAAAAAAAACATAAACAAAAGATTTGCATTTGAACCTGTTTCTTTTGTTATTTTCGTATGTTGATATGACACCTATAACAAAAAATTTGCCTTCAGTATTTTGAATACACAGAAAACAGAAAAAGGAATTCATTCAATATACATAATGAAATTATTTTGTTATAGATGTCATTGAACAATGAACATACAACTGACACTAACAAAAGAAAAGCATTCAAGATACACAGAATGCAAATTGACGAAAATTCACGATAATTATTGTCTAACAAGAAACGAACATGAATTAAACAGAATAACGAATCATCCCGCATGTACGAAAATAAAACGGTAACGGAAATACGAAACGATCGGAATATGAAAAAATCACGTCGTACGACAAACGAACAGGAAAACGGGCGTCTTACGAAAAACGAACGGAAACGAACAGACGGGACCATACGAAACGGAACAAAAAAAAAGAATTTTTTTTCTGTGCACCTGTCTAGGAGACATCATGTATATGTTACTATGTCCCATCTGTTGTTGGCGCTCCCTCCTCTCCACACTCGTGACAGCGCCCCTCTTAATTTTGCGCCCGGGACGGTGGCTCCCCTTGCACCCCCCACGCTACGCCACTGCTTGTACCCGATAGATTTCAATGGAAGTTGCCTCCAAAGTCGGATCTTCAGCTTAACTGAAGCAACTTTACAGGAAAAGAAAATAGTTTACCCAGGCAAACCCCTCCCTCCCACAGAGCTGATTATTCTGTGATTGGCCACAGCCAAAGTCGCCTGTCCTGGAGGCAACTTTAAGTTGCATAGGTAGGGGCGTGGCTTGGACATGGCTGAGTGAGGCAGCACTTCTTTGGAGCTCCTGGTCCAAGCCCTCCTTTTTCGGCTAAAAGACGGCGAAATACTGGTATGAACTCGGCCAAGAAACACAGAACTAGAGTAGTAACACGGGGGACCCCTGCGGGTAAATCTCTGGGAGAATGCACATATCTAATGTCTCCACACGACTCATTATCAAGCACGCTCTCCTCTTCCCTACAGCCACAGCTGTCTCAGACAGTGGATCATGTGACCAGACTGAAGCTAGCTGAAAATAGGCAAGTCCATAGGTCAGGGGGGCGCAAATTACTTGCCTCGTCCCAGGCGCTGACAACCCACGCTACACCACTGGGTACAAGTTGCCTAGAAGTCGGATTGAAGTAGTACAGGAACTTTTTCTGAAGTCGGAGCGACTTCAGAAGTGTACATTAAGACGGCTCTCATTGACTAACATAAGATTACTGATGTCAAGCGACAAGTCTGATCCCAAGTTGCTGTAGTGTGAACCGACACATAAGGAGCTTGCTATATTAAGTTATAAAGATGGTTCTGAGCGGTATCAAAACAATGAGTAAACTTATTCACCCCCCAAGGAGATTAAGATGTGACCAGGGTCATTTGAGGAGGAAGAACATTAGTGAACCATTGAGAAGGGGGGAATGGGGGGACACAATGTGTGATCACAGTTGTTTGTGTATAACTTTAAAAGAGATATACAATACCTGAGAGAGTAATAACATTAATTAAAAGCACTTTCACACTGGGGTCGCATTGGGGTTGGCGGCGGTAAAGCGCCGCTATTTTTTAGCGGCACTTTTCGGCTGCTAGCAAGGCGCTTTTAACCCCCGCTAGAGGCCGCAAAAGGGTTAAAAGTGCCCGCAAAGAGCTGCTGCCGAGGCGCTTCAGCGGCGCTGCCCATTCATTTCAATAGACAGGGGCGCTTTAGGAGCGGTGTATACACCGCTCCTAAAGCACTGGAAAGATGCGGCTAGCTGGCCCGCAAGTAAAAACACTCAGGATTTCACATTGGAGTGAAAGGAGAGGCTCTTTACAAGCACTTTGCAGGCACTATTTTTTTTAGCTCTATAGCGCCTCCGTGTGATAGTGGCCTAAGAGTGAAAGTACAGTTCTTTCAAAGCTTTACAGGCTTTGGGGTGAGAGATCCATCTGTGCCAATGTTTTTTGAAGAGGGTTGTGTTATAGATTTTATGGGCAAGCATTCGTTCATATTGATGGGCAAGCATTAGTTCATATTGATAGGCAAGCATTAGTTTATATTGATAGGCAAGCATTATTTCATATTGATGGGCAAAAAGTAGTTCATATTGATAGGCAAGCATTTGTTTATATTGATAGGCAAGCATTTGTTTATATTGATGGGCAAGCATTTGTTTATATTGATGGGGAAAAAGTAGTTTATATTGATTGAACATTTTTACTAAAACATTTTTTTCTCCTAACATACAATGTTTTACACTGAAACAGGTTTTCATTTTACAGAGGAGATATCATCATTGAGGGTGGGAGGAAGTCGTGAGGAGATTGGGGGGAGGGGTAGGGGGATTTGTGTTGGAAGAAGGAATTTAGGGGGGGTGCAAGGGGGTAAGACATTTTTTAGGAAGAGAAATGGGGGGGGGGGTGAATTTGTGCTAGGATGTTTTATTTGTGCTAGGGAGGAAAATGTGGGTGGGGAAAGGATTTGTGCTGGGGGGGGGGGGTCTGAGCTTGGAGAAGGAAATTTGGAGTGGGGGGGGGAGGGTATGAATACTCAGAGGGGAAATTTTAGGGGTAGAGGATTTGTGCTAGAAGAGGTGATTTGGTAGAGAGGGGAGTGGAATTGTGTTAGGAGGGGAATTTTTTGGGGAGGGACGATTTGTGCTAGTAGGGATCATTGGGAGGGAATTTGTGCAGATGGGGATTTGGGGTGGAGGGAGAGTATTTGTACATGGAGGAGTGATGAGGTTTTGGGGGGGGGGGCATAAATTCGTTCTGGGGGGGGGGGGGGTTTCAGCAAGGAAATGGAATTGTACTGGGAGGGGGGTCAATTGGTGCTGGATAATCATGCAGCTTAGTGCTCGGTTTTTCTTTTTTGGGGGGGTATTATTTTTCCTGACACATAATGCTCATGCATCTTGGGTGGGGGGGGGGGGGGCAGTTTGGCATGTTCGCCCTGGGTTCTAGATTACCTTGTTTTGGCATGGAGTACATTAATATACAGTAAAACCTTGGATTGCGAGCATAATTAGTTCCAGGAACATGCTTGTAATCCAAAGCAGTTGTATATTAAAGCATTTTTTTTTACAGGGTATAAAAGAGAAGAGAGGCACCTCTAAGTGTAGCAATAAGTTGCTAAATGTTGTAACTTCATTAAATGTAACCATATTGCTACACTTAGAGGCTCCTCTCTTCTTTTTAATACTCAGTTGTGACATGACGCTACTCTTATATCAAGACATCGCTTGTATATCAAGGCAACATTTATGAAAACATTTTGCTTGTCTTGCAAAACGCTCTTAAACCAAGTTACTCTCAAACCAAGGTTTTACTGTATCTAACTTTGCCGAATATCCAATGGTGGGAATGATTATATCTCAATTATGATCACGACATGGTACCTTTTTTTTTTATTCTTTTGATTTCTCCTTCTTTATGTTTCTTACGACCAATCTACCTTCTGCTTAAAAAGTCTAAATATTCTTAGAACAAATGTGAGCAAGGTCTGCACTTATTTTTTTAAACTGTCGTGAGTTTCAGAGTACTTGCAAGAAGATAAACATACTTAGAAACATAAAGAAGGAGAAATAAAAAAAAAGGGAGGTACCATGTCGTGATCAAGTGTCAGGCTCGAAGACCATTTGCTATAGCGGGACTACCACCGACCAGCAGGCAGTCACCCTGGTGGATGATGCAGGCTCACCGGGGGGTGCGGAGTCTAAGTACTAACCGGTGTTCCAGAGGCGTCGTTAGGCCCTGGCACCGCAAGCTCAGAAGGCGGGAATTACAATGCCGCTCGGCGGCTCTCTACGGCTCTGCTGCTTTGGCTGAATATGTGTGACGGCCGGGCACACCAGGCCACATCCCTGCTCGGCGGCTCTCCTCTCCTGAGTCTCCCTCCTCCCTGGCTGCATGGCTATGATGGGCACATTGGGCGTGCCGGTGCCGCACACCACAGCTGAGGTAGGTGACGTCAGTGATAGTGTATGTCTGGTCAGTGTAGTGTAGTCTGTTAGTGGTTAGTGTAGTGTAGTGTAGTCTGGTCAGTCTGGTCAGTGTAGTGCAGTGTAGTGTGGTCAGTGCAGTGTAGTGTGGTCAGTGCAGTGTGGTCAGTGCAGTGTAGTGTGGTCAGTGCAGTGTGGTCAGTGCAGTGTGGTCAGTGCAGTGTGGTCAGTGTAGTGTGGTCAGTGTAGTGTGGTCAGTGTAGTGTGGTAAGTGTGGTTAGTGTAGTGTGGTTAGTGTAGTGTGGTTAGTGTAGTGTGGTTTGGTTAGTGTAGTGTGGTTAGTGTAGTGTGGTTAGTGTAGTGTGGTTAGTGTAGTGTGGTCAGTGTAGTGTGGTCAGTGTTGGTGTATGCAGGTTGTGTCAGTGTGTGTGTACACTGACACACACACACGTAGGTCTGGGTGTGTTAGGTCACCCGGCACCACTCCGCCGACCGCAGCAACCCCCCCCCCCCCCCCGGTGCCAGCTTGGCTTGCGGGCTGAAGCCCCTGGTCTTTTTGGGACCTAGCAACGCCCCTGCGGTGTTCACAGATCTCCTGATGGTGGGGGTGGATTTTGCTGCTTCTTAGTACCAGGTGGTGGTTCCCAGGATCACCCCACAAGGAGTTGAGCGAGCCAGAATCCAGAAGCAGATAAGCAGGCAAGGATCAAACAGAAGCGTAATCCGCAAAACAAGCCAAAAGGTCAGTAACGAGTAGCTGCAGGTTGGAATTAGGCAGAAGCGTAGGCGATGAACAAGCCAAGGGTTGGTAGTACAATATGGAAGGCAGAAGGAAAGACAAGAGAGATACTGGCTGAAGAGAGCACAATAATCTGGCAACAGGAAGTGCAGAGGCATGGCTTAGATCAGGAAGTTCATGGGACAAGCAAAGAGTTCAAGGTCCAGCAGAAGTTAAGAGGAAGTAAAGCCTCCATCAAAAAAAATAAAAAAAAATACACCCTGCAAGACAAAAGCATAGTGAGCTAGTATAAGGTGACCAGATTTTTAAAACGAAATCCGGGGACATTTTTTTTTTTAGTACTAATGGCAGCAATCAGCGATTCTCTGCTCATCACCACTGCCGGCCGCCTCACAGCCTGTCAAGTCTTACTCTCCGGGCCCTGGCTACTACTGGATGGGGAGCGGAGGAAGGGGAAGGCAAGGAGATAAGCAAGCGGCTGGCCGGGACTTGAGCCAAGGCAGATCAACATGCGAGCGGAACTAAATGGGCATGCGCCCGAACCTGAAGAAACATTCTCTCTGCTCCAACCAGCACATGATCATCAGAAAGGGGCACAGATAATGGAAAAAATACACCCCCTTAAGTAGGAGCGGCGGTGTGCAAGTCAGAATTATTTTTAATGAATTCTACACTGACTGTCTTTTAAATTTTCGTGTTCGATCAATCGTTTTTTTTTTAATCGATTAATAGATTATAACGCACATATAGATCCAACTACTTTTAGCTGATCTCCTTGCAGGCTGATTCCCAGTGCAGCTCCAACCACTGGAAAAATGGAAAGCAGGATAAAAAAAACACACAAAGGCAGCGCTCGATAGGAAAAGAATTAAAACTTTCATAGTCTTCAAGTAGGTAACAAAATAAATATTGCACTGAAGATAAAATCGATGTAGCTACATAAACTGTAAAAATGGTGCAAGTAATACCAAACCATAGAAAAAGCAGTCATAAGAACATGTAGCTAAGTATGATACTGGTATAAAAATGTGTACATTGATACCACTGCTGAATCCAGATAAGGAGGGGTTAACATCAGTCCGTCGGCATGTAGATGTCCCGTGAAGGGAACTATCACAACTCCCAGTAGATGGCTGTAGAATCCCAGGGTGATAGAGGGAAGTGTAACAGCCCTTGTGTGTGGCAGATAAGGTCCCACCGGCATGCAGATATGAAGGCACAGCAAAGGAGCCCTTCAGATGGACACGGCAAGCCACGCCGGTGTCCGTGACGTCACAGGATTTCCGAAGGAACTCCCTGAAGACCCAGAAGCCAGCAGAGGGCCGAGTACCAATCAAAAGAATTTTTGATTGATCAACAAAATTAATGATTATTTGAGGAATAGTTCATTTCCACAGCCCTACTTTACTGCCATCATAAGGGAGCCAAACAAGCTCCTTTGTGATAGCTTAGGGCAGGCGAAATGTACTCTGTATGGAGACCTCTGATGTCTCCACTGCCCTCAAAAGCAATTAAAGGGTCACTAAAGGAATTTTTTTTTTAAAGCTAAATAGCTTCCTTTACCTTACTGCAGTCCTGGTTTCATGTCCTCATTGTTCGTTTTTGCTTTGAAGTAGCTGTAATACTTCTCTGATCTCCACACTTCCTGCTTGTCTGGCTCCTTATGAAAAAACTTCTGCTAGCTTTTCACTGTGGTCCATGATCAAGAGGTGTGATTACCAGAGCTTTTTTTCTCAGAAAATAGGTGCAGGAACTCAACCACGACCCGTTCAGATTTCACAAACAGTAGAAGGGTCTTAAAGGGGCATTAAATACCAGAATTGCATTACATACAGTGTGCAGAGTTCAGGGGGTTACAAAGCAGTCACTTGTAAACACAGAAACCAGACTTCTGTGTTCACAAGTGATTGTGGTGAGCGGGCACCAAAGGGTCTGAGCCAAAGGTGGTGGAACTGAGTTCCACCAAGTTCCCCCAGAAAAAAGGCCCTGGTGATTACTATGTGTAAAACTGACTGAAAAGTTTGAAAAATTGCTGCAAATACTGTGCAACATAAAAAGTTGCAGCAACCACCATTTTATCCCCTGGGGCGTTGGCTAAAACAATAATGTTTGGGGGTTCTGAGTAATTTTCTAGCAAAAAAATGTGTGGCAAGGGGTTAATTACCACAGGTAAGTAATATACAAATAATTATTATATATTGCTTATTTACTATATTTTCAAAAACTGTACTCAGCAGGTAGCTTAACGGACAAATTACTGAAGTTTAAAAGTTATAACTTCAAACCAGTATATTCACAGTAAATAGATAAATAATAAACTATTATGTTATAACAGAATAATATATGATTTAGTTTGTATAAACAGTACCTTTTCAGCAGCAGAAGATTCTCAGTCTCCCTCTTTTCGGAACCCCGCCCACCCTCCGGTGTCACATTTGACACCTTTCAGGGGGGAGGAGGTGCAAATTTTATACAGGTATTTGCACCACTTCCGAGTATAGACTCCTGCGGAAGTCCAGGCCCTTCGGGTCACCCACCCTTGTGTTCTGGGAAACACTCGGCTCCCAGAACACAATGGGAACCATTGGGAACTGCATAGCGCGACTCGCACATGCGCAGTAGGGAACCGGGCAGTAAAGCCGCAGCGCTTCACTTCCCAATTCCCTTACAGTGGGTGACGGCGGGTGACTTGGACAGGTAAGTGTTAGTTTTTTAAAAGTCAGCAGCTGCTGTCTACAAAAAATTCAGGTGACCCCCCCCCCCCCCCCCGCTTTAACTAGTTGAGATCCGCGCGTTCCCCGTGCGCGCTTCAGAGCGTGCCGCGGGGAAAATCTGTGTTGGCCGTGTCCCTTGGACACAGCCAATCACAGATCGCCACGAACGGCCAATCAGAGTGGCCTTTTGCGATGCGATCTGTGCGGCCAATGAGAGATGATCTCATATGTAAACATATGAGATCATCTCTCATTGCCGTTTTACACAGACACAGTGTCCTGTCTCTGGAGAGGAGACCGATCTGTGTCCCTTGTACATAGGGACACATATCGGTCACCTCCCCCAGTCACCCCCCCTCCCCCCACAGTTAGAACACACCTAGGATACACATTTAACCCCTTCCTCACCCCCTAGTGTTAACCCCTTCAAAGCCAGTCACATTTATACAGTAATTAGTGCATATTTATAGCAGTGATCGCTGTATAAATGTGAATGGTGCCAAAAATGTGTCAAAAGTGTCCGATGTGTTCGCCATAACAACGCAGTGCCAATAAAAATCACAGATCTCTGCCATTTCTAGTAAAATAATAAAAAATAATAATTCTGTCCCCTATTTTGTAGGCGCTATAACTTTTGCGCAAAGCAGTCGCTTATTGCGTTTTTTTTTTTTTTACCAAAAATATGTATCGCCCTAAACTGAGAAAAAAATGTTTTTTTTTTTTAAATTGGGATATTTATTATTAGCAACAAGTAAAAAATATTGTATTTTTTTCAAAATTGTCGCTCTTTTTTGTTTATAGCGCAAAAAAATAAAAAACGCACAGGCGATCAAATACCACCAAAAGAAAGCTCTACTTGTGGGGAAAAAAGGACGTCAATTTTGTTTAGGAGCCACGTCGCACGACCGCGCAATTGTCAGTTAAAGCGACGCAGTGCTGGAAGCTGAAATTTCACCTGGGCAGGAGGGGGGCATATGTGCCCAGTAAGCAAGTGGTTAACTGTGTGAGAAGAACATGGAATTATGGGTAAATCTTATATCCATAAACACTGTTTTCCTGACGCCAACATGGCAGCATACTAGTGATAGAGCTCCGCCTCTTGACCACTCCCTCAGGACCAGTGAATAGCATAAATTAAGGCATGGTTAGCCGCCACCCCATTCTTCTTTTTTTCCTCATACCTCACGCACCAGTGAAGAGTAAGCAGTACTATGTCCCCCCTTTGCCTCAGTGCAGTAGCCGTCTGGGTTGAGCCTCTCCCAGTGCGAAGTCCCAGCGATCAGGCTGCTAAATGCGCTTTAGTCTGGGAGCCCCTTCTGTGGGTCTTATTGGGGCCTCTGCAGTGTTTCCTCTTTAGGAACGAAATCTGCTTTTACAATTGATAACTGCAGCGCTTGTGGAATATGGAGGGGCCAGCTATACTTTATCTCTCTTGGCCCCTTGTGCCATACAGGGTCACCTGTACCTTTTACCTATATCACCCTTTTTTGTCTTTCATTACCTTTCTTATTCACTGCTTCAGCAAAACAAACAGAAGACATTACAGGCTTGTCTTCTAACACAGGTACAGAGATAGGAAAGGTTCAGTCTCTTTAGCCAACAGATTGATATATAGACAAAGTACATGGCTATAGCCAGAGCTATAGTCTTTGATATGGTTTTGCTCACCCCAGTAGGTACACAATCCAACAATGGATCCTCTCAAACATCATGCTGCTGTCTGTGTCTCTCTCTCTCCATACACACAACTCATCTCTGACATGTTCAGCTCAGCTGACAATCAGGTCTGAAAGGGAAATTCTTACCCTATTCAGTTAACCCCTTCTTAACACGCCCAGACTCACCCTGTGCAGGTAGATATGTCTGTGTGTGTGTGTGTATGTATGTATATGTGTGTGTGTATGTGTATGTATATATATATATATGTATGTGTGTATATGTATATATATATATATGTATATGTGTGTGTGTGTAGGTGTATATACAGATGTAGGTGTATGTAGATAAATCAGGAAAGAAAGTGGAATCCTTTCTCCTATGTCTACTCCTGCTACTTCTATAGCTTTTCAGCTATCCTTACCTCAGCTGGCCATCCCATTTCTCCACAGATAAAGAGTCAGTTACTGCTCATAATACAAAGACCCTCAACAACTAGGATGGGGACCACCATATAGGTACATTTTTAGAAAAGAGTGCCCTCTTGTGCGGATTGCTTTGATTTGCTTCAGCCCCGCATGCCCACGCTCTCAAAAGAGCCAGGCCAAGGAAACGCAGACGTTCTTCAGGGGAGCATAGCCTGGATGGCACCCCCACTCAGGAGAAAATTTCCAAGGAAGACGTCTTTGCTCCTCTTCCCCAGAGCCGGTGCCCCAGCAAGAGTCCTGCAGGGCCTATGGCACAGTACCTATGCCCAGGAAGCTGGTGAGTAGACACTGCCTGGAGGAGTATGCAGCTAACAGGTAATGCCAAATGTCTTTATTATTGATAAGAGTGGCACAAGATTCTGTTTTGAACTCACCTTAATTACCTGAAGCTACTGTTACACTTGTATTGTAAACTGTTGTAGACTGTTGCCATAGGAGACAGCGTTCCTATCAGTGCAGATGTAGCATCTTGCTGGATGCTTTTACTGCGTGGCTGTCATTCTGTAGAAGTCTTAGAGTCTGCCGGGTTGGTGTTGCGGCTTCCTAAGGGTGTCCTGGCCCTAATCCTCTCTCCCAGAGTTCTGTTGAGGAGAGATGGAATCGCTTTGCAGACTGAGGCCCTGACATATGGTTCAGAGCCCGGATTGTCCTGGTGAATCCTGGACAGGTGGCACACCCTAGGTGTCTGACGCCCATAAAACTACTTTGCACTGCACCCATTATACCTTTATGACCCACTCTATGTGAAGGGATGTCAGCGACTCGTGGTTCTCGTTAGACTGAAGGTGGCCTGGGTCCTTGTTACATATATTACAGATACAGCAGTCTGCTACTCAGGATATGGAGGCTTCACAGGAAGTCCCACATAGTTTCTTTTTAAACCACTGGAAAAGCATCCTGGCACCTTGGTGGCTAGGGAGGCCATATGGTTGAGACCCTGGGCTGAGTATTGCTTCCTAGAAACAAAAGTGGGAAAGAATGGAAATATGTTGGAGAAAAATGCCCATATAAACAGGCTGTCAAAACTGTATACCCTGAAAAAGCTAAGGGTCAACCTGCTCCTACATATTGTAGCATCTGCAGGTGCCAGCAGACCAGCAATAACCAGCCCATGTGTTGGGCGAGTCTAATGGGGATGGTTTAATTATTATGAACCAGCTGCTGCACTTGCAGGACTCTGAGGAGAGTGGCAGGATCTGCATCCCTTTAGGCAGGATTTCCTTTTGAGTATCTTGCCAAAAATGTTTTTTTTTTGTAGCAGTGGGTGCAACAAAAAAAAAAAAAAAAAAAAAAAAAGTCTGACTTGTACCTTAGTGCAGACTTCTGGGAAAAAATCTGTCACACAAGTTGTAACGGAACTATGTATTCTGCCTGTACATCTAAAATAATCATGCAGTGGTATATTATGAGGTGTGAACATCCTCTGTCTGTAAAGATGTAGATTAGAACTGAATCAGCCTGTCTCTGGAAACCTCTCTTTAGTATGCTAATTCACCTCTCTATTCCCAAAGGTTAATTGATCTATTGTGTGTGTGAAAGACCTGTGTTTATCCTTAAGAGATTGTATATTGTATTCCAAATTAGCAGTATCCGGCCAGTTGTATTGAAATAGCATGTCACTTATGTTCAGAAGAACTGTCAGGCTTTGCGGAGCCGAAATGTTTAGCTACGGAGGGGATTATCTGTGATTGAATTGTATTTGAGAAAGGAATGTGGCTTCTTTAGCCTGATGACAGTGTGTCTAACTTGAGGCCCCCCCTGTGGAGGGAGGGGGCGGAGAGTTCCATTGTTCCTTGATTATTCACAAGTTTGTAACTAAGATTTAAACCAAGAAATGGACCATTAAAGTTAGTCTACTGGACCCTTCAAACGTAGCCTGTCTCGTTTATGGAAGGGAATGCAATGGGATTTATTCTGTGCCTCTTACAACTGGACCTAACTCTCCCTCTGGATCTCGTGGATGGGCTTATACTGGACTTACTTGCATAGCAACTTGCCAGGGAAAAGGACGTCGTCAGCGGCTGATACCCTCTCCCTACTTGGGTAGCCGTTACATTGGTTGGCAGCGGTGGGATGGTCCTTTTATCCAAGGAGCAAGTTCTGAATGGAGTCTCAGTATGCCAGGCTGAAAAGAACCACACTAAAAGTTTTATTGGAGAGTCGTGGTAGGAGTGCCAGTAACAGACCACGGAGGGAGATGATAGCGGATCTGCTGGAGCTGGACCAAATGGATGGATCCATGGAAGGAGCAGAGCCTCTAGCACCTGTCAGCGAGGAAGATGTAATTACGGATATTGTACAGCGGAGATTATCCTTGTATCCAGAAACATCCACGGAACTAATAAACCAGCTGTTCCGGGAAGCAAGAGAAGAGATTCAAACCAAGAGGGGACAAGAACTGGAACTGGTAAGAGCTAGACAGCCCATTACACACGCAGCTCCTACTTCCCCACCCGCTGCTACAGGAAAGAAAATACCGTTCACTGCATTTAAAGCTTTTGTAGAAAGTGAGGAGGAAATAGATGGATATTTGGCGGATTTTGAGAGGCAGTGCTCACTACACCAGGTACCACCAGACCAATGGGTCACTATTTTGTCTGGAAAATTGTCGGGCAAAGCCAATGAAGCTTTTCGGGCTCTTGCTCCAGAGGATATTTTACAATATCAGCAAGTGAAAAAGGCGCTGTTAACCCGATATGCCGTAACTCCAGAAACCTACCGCCGCCGCTTCCGGGAATCCAAGAAGAAGGCTGTGGACTCCCACATGGAATGGGCCAACCAGTTACAAAGGGTGGCATCCCATTGGGTCCAAGGGTGCAAGGCCAACACCGGGAAGAAAGTATTGCAGCTATTCCTAATGGAACATTTCTTCCAAGACCTGGCCGCAGACATACAGGACTGGGTACGAGATCGCCGTCCCGCTAACTTAAACGAGGCGGCGCGGCTAGCAGATGAGTACACGGAAACAAGGAAAGTAAGCCAGGGTACTACACGCCTGGCTCATAAGGTAGAACCGTGTACTCCAACCGACACCCCACGCCCAGAGTTTCGCGCTCCAGTCCCACCAGGACCACCACGTCCTCAGGGGCCTAACAACTACCCCGGGATTCGTCTAGGGTGACGTGCCATCACTGCAGCAACACGGGACATATTGCTCGTTTTTGTCCTTTGAGAGCTACAAATAACAACTGGAGACGCCCAACACCCAACACAGAGGTCACTCCATCACAGCCCTCTGCGGCCCACTGCCTAGAGACTGAGGTGGGCCCTGAGGAATGTCTGGGAATTTTGTATGAGGCAGACCCAATACAAGCGGCCTCTCCAGATAACCATCAGCATCACCGTCAGGAGGTACGGGTGAATGGACAAGTAGCACAAGGCCTAAGAGATACCGAGGCTACTATCGCTCTGATTCAAAAGCAACCAGGGCACAAAAAGTCAGACTGTTCATTAAATGTACCCAGGCAGTCACAGTCATGGAGACAGCCAGAAAGGGGGAACCCCCACACATCCATGCCTGCGGCCCACGGCGTTGGGGAGGTAGAACATTGGGGTGTTCTGCATGAGGCAGATCCGATACAAGCAGCTAATCAGGACAACAGGCAGCAACACAGGCAGACTGTCTGGGTCAATGGAAAGGCAGCCAACGGGTTACGCGATACGGGGGCCACGATGACACTGCTACAGAAGAAACTCATCCCAGAGAGCCAGCACACCGGAGACACCGTAGCCGTAAGAGTAGCAGGAGGCACCGTCTTCCGGCTACCCGTTGCCCGGGTTCATCTGGATTGGGGGGTTGGTTCGGGACATGTGAAAGTGGGGGTGATGAAGGATTTGCCAGCAGATGTCCTACTGGGGAATGATTTGGCCCCCCTTGTTTCTGCGTACGCCCCGATGTGCCCCGCTGAAGCCTACACAGTGACTAACTGTGCCCCAACCTGCGTTGCTGGAACCAACTTGCTTGCTGCTGAGACCCGGGTAAGACTACCTTCCCCGACATGTACTGTAGATCCGGCCCAATATCACAGTCTAAAATGGGAATGTGACAAGTTGGCCAGTGAGAAATCGGAGATGCAACGACACTACGTCATGTATTATGAGATGTCCCGTGGCTTGAACATTGAAATGCACAAACAGGCTGAAATTGTCAGAAGGTTAAATGGGATTTGCGCTCAGGTGGTGCCTTATCTCTCCCAAGAGCATCAGCAACCGGTCCTGGGAGCCATTGAGAGAGCAAAGCAAGTGACTGTTCCAGAACTGAATTCCATTATTCACCTTCACCATCAGCTACCGACCTGGCAGATTTAATGGCAATGCCGATGGACTGTCCAGGCAAACTGAACTTTTACCCTAACAGCAGACCGGACATCCCCAAGTTGACCCGAAAAGGATCAATCCGGGTCTGCCGGAGTGTTCCACAAAAGGGGAGCAGTGTAACGGAACTATGTATTCTGCCTGTACATCTAAAATAATCATGCAGTGGTATATTATGAGGTGTGAACATCCTCTGTCTGTAAAGATGTAGATTAGAACTGAATCAGCCTGTCTCTGGAAACCTCTCTTTAGTATGCTAATTCACCTCTCTATTCCCAAAGGTTAATTGATCTATTGTGTGTGTGAAAGACCTGTGTTTATCCTTAAGAGATTGTATATTGTATTCCAAATTAGCAGTATCCGGCCAGTTGTATTGAAATAGCATGTCACTTATGTTCAGAAGAACTGTCAGGCTTTGCGGAGCCGAAATGTTTAGCTACGGAGGGGATTATCTGTGATTGAATTGTATTTGAGAAAGGAATGTGGCTTCTTTAGCCTGATGACAGTGTGTCTAACTTGAGGCCCCCCCTGTGGAGGGAGGGGGCGGAGAGTTCCATTGTTCCTTGATTATTCACAAGTTTGTAACTAAGATTTAAACCAAGAAATGGACCATTAAAGTTAGTCTACTGGACCCTTCAAACGTAGCCTGTCTCGTTTATGGAAGGGAATGCAATGGGATTTATTCTGTGCCTCTTACAACTGGACCTAACTCTCCCTCTGGATCTCGTGGATGGGCTTATACTGGACTTACTTGCATAGCAACTTGCCAGGGAAAAGGACGTCGTCAGCGGCTGATACCCTCTCCCTACTTGGGTAGCCGTTACACAAGTGCATGCCCAAACTCTAGGGCTCAGTTTCCTTTAGTGCGACATGAGACTGGAAGGTCACATGACAGACATCTGGGGAAAAATCAATCACACAAGTACATGCCCAGACTCTAGGGCTCAGTTTCCTTTAGTGCGACTTGAGACTGGAAAGTCGCATGACAGGCCATTCCCCATAATTTCCAATGAGTATTGTTTATATCTGTGCGACTTCAAGTGGCATCGACTTCAAAATAGTCCCTGCACTACTTTGGTTCCACTTTGATGCAACTTATACAGGCATTGTTTCCAGTCGCATCAAAATTGCAGCAAAAAAAAAATGCAAAAATCGCAGCAAAATCACGCGACTTTGGGGTTGCAATAGTGAAGCCTTGAGGTAAGACCTAGAGGGCACACTTTACCTGTTTCTGGACAGCATGTGGTACAGGTCCTTGGATGAAGGTATCAGGCACTCATGGTCACTTCGGGAAATTCCCCACTGCTCCTCCAGACCATTTCTCTCCCACGCATATGCCAAGTCTACCACAACAGGTGTGCTGCTACAATGCTTACAAAACACTTCAGACTCAAGGGATTGCAGGTTTTCTATACAATCCTGTTTGGAGTTTGCAGGGGATGTTGGCTGGTGTCCAGTAGCAGATCGGAAAAGGTCAAACCCTTCTGGGTCCTCTTTGAGATCTTTAAGCTGAAGTCCATTAAACAGTACAACCACATGGCTGGATGCTGTTGCTGGATTGTCAGGATGCCTATCCTATCCTCACACCTTAGAGGGAAAGCAAAACCAACTGGTTAGTGTACACTGGGGGTGCTCTAGTTCCTTTTATTTCTATCAGAGGAAATGGTGACAGTCAGGAACAGGATTCTGAGGAAGTATACTTCCGCTTATTTGATGGTTTCTCAGTGCTCATCTGGGCACAACGTCATCATGCATACAGATGATTCCTGGGGTGCATGGGCACCTGCGCAAATTTACATTTCAAGAATTCTACAAGGGAGGAAACCGGATCGAACACCGTTAATAACCGTGTTACTCAGTATAAGTAGCGGTCCATCATGATGGAAAGTCCTAGAGCAAGTCTCGGTCCGTTAGGACCTTTACACTGGAGAATTGCTATGAATCATGTCTACAAGACACTCGGGAAGATGCACTGTGAGGGACTTTAGGTCAAGGCAGGCGGAGATTCCCAGCCAAGGAGGGTAATCTTGAACGCGCTGGGGTTCAAGCAGCCCCTTTTATCACTTCAGCCTTACTACAGAGTCAAGGAAGACCAGTCTCCTTGCAGTTGAGCAACAGGGCAGTAGTTGCCTATATTCAGCTCCTGGGTGAAACTCACGGCAATATGCTAGTGAGAGAGGTAAAACCCATAACGCCTGGGATGGAAGATCCCCAGCAAAATTCCAGATGCAGTTTACCTCCCAGCAGATTTTTTGAACAAGTACAAGCTTCCCAGAGCACAACGAGGGTCTATGTCCCAGGTCTTCTCTGACCTGGTCCACAAGTGGGGCCTACCACAGACAGACCTCCTCGTTTCCCAGAGTAATCGCAAACTTTGGGTATGTCTGACTTTGTTTCCGCACCACAAGGCGCAGGGGGCAGATGCTCTGATCTCTCCATGGGACTGCAATGAGTGAAGGAGTGAGTGAAAAACCTGTATAGCGCTACACCTGTGAACTAAATCACCTCAGGGCGCTTCTTCTATCCATTGTCTTCCTTATCCCTCAGAAGAGGTGGGTCTTAAGTTTCTTCCTGAAGGCCTGATGGTTTTCTCCCATGCAGATGTCCGTTAGCAGAGCGTTCCATAGCCATGGTCCTTGGACATAGTTGTCATAGCCAGTCCTCCATATTGACCAGGAGGCCCTCGGTTTTCCCTGGCCATTCATTTCAGAATACAGAAGACATTGCTCCTCCATAACCTATGCAGACTGGGGCTGCAAGCAGGGGTACTAAAGGGGGAAGGTGGGCAACTCTGTTGCTCTGGTTTCACTACAGAGTGATCTCTACTTTGTTGTGTGCGAGAAGACATTCTACTTACAACATCTAGGCCTAATTCTGGAACAAGTTTGCTTTTTCTTGGTAGAGCGAGACATTCATCCTACTGCCCTTTCAGTGCCAGCTGTTCTATACTTCCTCCACGCCTTAACATATCCTCACATAGCTCACGAGCGTCGCTTTATCGGCAAAAACACATTTAAATGGGCCATGAATCCTTCAGTTTGTACAACTTTTGAGTTTTTGGAGAGTAGGTCTCCACGGAAAAGATATATTGGAGCTGCTGGTTCTCATATCCGTTCAACCGTTCATTCTAACAGAGCAGTGTCCGGTTCAGGCCATCACTTATAAGGCAGTATCAATTGCAAGAACTTTAGGCAGGAGGTTATCGGATATTCAAGCTCTTGGAGCTTCAAAGTAAAAAAATATATATGTATATTATTTTCTTTCCAAAAGGAGTAGAGTTGGCCTTGTAGATCATCTTGCTACAAACATGGCAACAGACTGCTATTTAACAGACAGCTGGACATTGCCTAACTTTCCAGAACATCACACAGGAAAGTCTCACAAACTGATAATTTTCATAACTTTAAAGTAGTATCTGTCCACAATTGTCCCTTTCAGGTCATCTAAACCTTTTGTCATTCCAGCTGGGAATCAAGGGAAAGAAGTTACTGCCTGGACCCTAGCAGGCTCGGTTGTTCATATAGGACTAGGGGTTGCAAGCCTCCGTCAGCGGTGGCGGAGCACTCTACCAGAGCAGTTGAAGCCTCATAGGCAACACATTCAAAAGAATCTATGGTGCCCATCTGTAGAGGGGTATCGTGGTCTTCCCAACATTCCTACTCAAACTTGACAGAATAGACCCGGGGGTCCTGTCATCAGGGAACTTTGTAGGAAGAACTATTCAGTCCTCTGTCTCATCCTAATTAGAGGATTGGTTGGACAAGTAGATCCCACCCTGTCAGCTAGTTATTTATCACTAGTATGCTGCCATGTTGGCGTCAGGAAAATGGAAAATTGTATCAAATACTTACCGTAATTTTCCTTTCCTGACGCCAAACCATGGCAGCATATGAGCCCACCCATGTGCGTTTCGGTATGTGGCTTGTTACAAAGAATGGAGTGGCGGCTAACCATGCCTTAATTTATGCTATTCACTGGTCCTGAGGGAGTGGTCAAGAGGCGGAGCTCTATCACTAGTATGCTGCCATGGTTTGGCGTCAGGAAAGGAAAATTACGGTAAGTATTTGATACAATTTTCCATTTTTTTTCCCTTCTAGTTAGGAGGGCTGGGGGGCAGCAGTTTCCTTCTATGTCTAAGTGAGGCGTGCCTCTACTGTAGCATTTTTATTGGACAGCTGGGGCCAATGGTGCTTTACCATTGGTCCAGGCTCCAAGCTGTCCATTGAGCTCAGTGCTTCTGACAAGAAGTGAGGAGAGGCATTGTGAGCTCATCCTCCCAGTCTGAGTGTGCCAGCTTGTATTTAAACTGGATGTTATGGCCCAGATTCACAAAACACTTACGCCAACGTATCTCTAGATACGCCGATGAAAGTACAAATGTGCGCCGTCTTATCAATGCGCCGACCCACAAACTAAGATACGCCTAAAAATAGGCTTCATCCCACCGACGTACCTTTCCTACGCCGACGTAGAGTGGGCGCATATTTACGCTGGACGAATGTGGCGCTCCCATTGATTTTTGATTCAAATATGCAAATGAGGGAAATACGGCGATTCGTGAACGTACTTGCGCCCGGCGCATTATATACGTGGTTTGCGTAAGTCGTACGTCCGAAGTAAAGTTATTCCCCATATACGAGGCGCAACCCGTAGTTTATGTTGTACGTGAATATGGCTGGGCGTAGGTTACGTTCACACCGTAGGCAGTGATCCGACGTATCTTAGGCACTTGTTTCGACGTGATTGTGAGCATGCGCACTGGGGTGCGGCCACGACACCACGCATGCCCAGTTCGTTCTAAGTACTTGTCTGGCACTCGGCCCATCATTTACATGGGGTCACGCCTCATTTGCATGGCTCACGCCCACTTTCACCTATGTCGGCTTACGCCTTAGAAACTCAGTGTAGTTTTGAGAGCAAGTGCTTTGTGAATTCTGTGCTTGCCTCTCTGCGCTGCGTCGGCGTAGCGTAAAGAAGATACACTACGGCGGCATAAATATGCGCCGATGTTTGTGAATCCGGGCCTATGTATGTAGCTTCCGATAGGCTGCATGCTCGGATAAGGTTCCGGTGTAGATTTGGGGGGGGGGGGGATTTGTTTCCCGAAGGGCCTGGTATGGGCACGCTTTTTTTTTTTTTCCCCACAATTTTTTTTTTTTTATTGCAAACAATTTTTTATTACATTCAGCTGTTAGCAGGGAATCCTGATGACAGCGGATGTGTCATCAGTTGTTAGGACGCCGGCGAGTGTCGGCTCCTAACAGATGTAAAAATGGACCGTTTGTCCGTTGACATCTATTTAGGTCCGCTTTTCATTTTTTAAATGGGGGGAAAAAAATTGGGGGAAAAAAAATGCATATAAAAGAAGGCAGATGTCAATGGATGATCATCTGTAACATCCGCTTGCCCATAGGAATACATAGGCCATGGGTTAGACCAGGGCTCGACAAAGTCTGGGCGCCAGGTTGCAATTGCGACTAGAATTGGCGACCTGGCACCTGGGGAAGGAAGCATAGGCCTGCAGAAGGCCGCAAAGCCTGTGTCACAGTGTTCCCCCACCTCCCCCGCCACGCAATCACGTCGGCCGGTAATTGAGGCCGCGGCTTTGCGGCCTTCTGCAGGCCTAATGAAGCTTCCCCTGTGTTTTCACTGCCATCTCCTTCCCTCTAATTAGAACCCCCAAACATTATATATATTATTCTAACACCCTAGAGAATAAAATGGCGGTCATTGCAATACTTTCTGTCACACTGTATTTGCGCAGTGGTCTTACAAGCAAATTTTTTGGGAAAAAATTACACTTTTTTAAATAAAAAAAGAAAGACAACAGTAAAGTTAGCCCAATTTGTTTTTATATTGTGAAAGATAATGTTACGCGGAGGAAATTGATACCCAACATGTCACGCTTCAAAATTGCGTCCGCTCGTGGAATAGCGTCAAACTTTTACCCTTTAAAATCTCCATAGGCGATGTTGACATTTTTTTTTTTACAGGTTGCATGTTTTGAGTTACAGAGGAGGTCTAGGGCTAGAATTATTTCTCTCGCTCTAAAAATCACAGTGATACCTCACATGTGTGGTTTAAACACCACATTCATATGCTGGAGCTACTCACGTATGCGTTCGCTTCCGCGCGCGAGCTCGGTGGGACGGTGCGCGTTTCTGGCTGCTAACCTTTTTAGCTGGTTCCTAGATTCCAAGCAAATTTGTCAAACCTTGGGTTGGACACTCCTGCTGGAACAGAAAATGGTCTTCCCCAAATTGTTACGGTCTCCCCCAAACTTAAAGAGTGCAGTTGTCTAAAATGTCTTTTTATGCTGTTGTACCATTTGATGGAAACGCCTGATCTAAGCTTTGGCCAAATTGTGTATCACTTTTGATCCGTCTTCTACACCCCCACACACGCACCCCATTTTCTCTGCTCTTGCAATCACTCCAGTTATCAGATCTCTGTGGATGGAGGAGATGTACATTTTCCTCCCCTTGCTCTCTGACTCGGCTGATCTGTAATATGACTGGACCTCTTCATATACGGAAACTATTTTCATTGGAAAAAACAACATGTATTTTGGGGCCAGAAATGAAGATTAAATGGATTGCCTGGCAGAAAGTACTGTGACTGCGTGAGCTCATTGTCTGAACCACTAATCTATTAATTCTAATCGAAGGATGACAGATGCGGCTAGACCTAAAATTTACCGCTTTGATTAACAGCATCTCTCAGCCGCTAACATGGAATAAGCCTTAAAATAAAAAAGTTCCAGTCTCACGGAACCTCTGCTAATAATTCTTATGTCTACACCTCATAGTGCATTAGTGTGAACAGTAGGTTGTGAATACAGGAAATAAAACAATAGTCTATATAATATATATAATAAATAATAATAATAATAATTCAAGAAAAGTAACAATGAGAATTGTAGAGTTCTCCGACGGTCACATTGATATTTAGTGAAATGTGACCCCTTACCCTAGTGGTCAAGATAAAAGAGCCCCTTAAATTGTTGGGATAGTGGGGGAAGAGCCCCCCACTCAAAAAAGGATCCAGGTAGCAATCCCTGCTGAGCTGGCGGAGTCCGACGAGCAGATCAGCCCCGTGTGAAAGGGGCCTTAGAGGAGGATCAGATCACATCTTATAAAATTTCTGCAGAAAAACAGTTAATTCCAAGGGGGTTCACATACTTTCTCGTTCTACTGTGAATGGACATATTGCACACCTCCCAACTTTATTGAGATAGAAAAGAGAGACATCTATTACCAAAAATGTCGGCATAAGAAAACCCACCCACTGCCACGCCCCCTTAAAGAGAATTACACCAAAAAAAAATAAAAAATGCTTAGTTGAACCCACAAGTGCTTTTTTTTTTTTTTACCATTCCTTTATATTGGCTTTTAAAATTTACAAATGCAGCAATTTATAAATGAGATGAAAGGTTTAGCACTGGGAAACACTTTTTTGAAAAATAAAAATGTGCATTTTATATACAACTATAGAGATCAGACCAGGGCCGGTACAAGGGGTGGGCAGGAGGGTAGCTGCCCTGGGCACTGTTGTCATGTTAGGGGGGTGCACCACAAGGGGATTGGGGGAGGGAATTTGTGTTGGGACGGGGAATTTGGGGGGCGGCAGGGCATAAGAATTGTTCAAGAAGTGGAAATTTTGAGTAGGTGTGCTAGGAGTAGTGATTCGGGGTGGATTTGTGTTTGGAGGGGGGATGGGGGGGGGAGAAGATTAGCGCTAGAAAGGGAGATTTATTTCAGTGGGGGAGAAGGTATTTGTGCTAGCGGGGATCATTGGGGGGGGGGATTTGTGATAGGATGGGGATTATTAAGGCCCCTTTCACACTGGAGCGTTTTTCGAGCAAAGCCTCATCTGTAATCCCAATGTGCTGGTAAAGCACCGCTAAGACCCTAACGTTTTTAGGGCGTTTTGCAGTGCCTCAGTGTGAAAGGGTAAGGCGTTTTTACAGCGCTTTCAATTCATATCAATGGAGAGGGGCGTTTTTGGAGCGTTTTTTTCAGCGCTCAAAAGCTGCTCCAAAGATGCTGACTGCAGGACTCAGTGTGAAAGGGGCCATTGAGATGTATAGAGAGCGATTTATGAGCGTTTTAATAGCGCTATTTTTAATGCTGAAAACGCTCCAGTGTGAGAGGGGTCTTATGGGGGTTGGGGATTTGGAATGAGGGGGGCAGGGTTTTGTGATCAGAGGGGGAAACTTGAGTGGTAAAGGATTTGTACTAGGATGGGGGAATTATTTTCGGGGCGGGAATTTATGCTGGGGACATATAGAGAATGAGAAGATATGAGCTGGGGGGGTTGGATTTCTGCTGGGAGGGGGGGGGGGGGATTTCAGAAGGGGATGGATTTTTATTGGGAGGAGGGGGAATTTATGTTTGGGGGGAAAGCATGCAGATTAGTGTTTTTTTTTGGGGGGGGGGGGGTATTTATTTTTGCTGACGCATAATGCTAATACATCTTAGGGGGAGGGGGGGATATTTATTTTTACTGACACATAATGCCAATTCATCTTGGGGGAGGGGGGGTATTTATTTTTGCGGACACATAATGATAATACATCTTAGGGGGGGTCGCAATATGAACTGTTCGTCCTGGGCTCTAGATGACCTTGTCCCAGGACTGGATCAGACCAATGTGAATGACAAATGTGGAGAAAAGAGGGACTTCGAAATCGGGGACAGTCCCTCGAAATCAGGCACAGTCCCTCAAAATCAGGGATAGTCCCTCGAAATCAGGGACAGTTGGGAGCTATGCTATTGCTGAAAAGACAGACATTGTTCATGAAATTGAAATAAAAGCCCTTTAGGTTGGGAAAACATTTATTACCTCCCAAGAAATATTTTACTTAGGGCAGAAACAAATTGGATTCCTTTCTAAAGCGGTCGGGAAAGTTGTAGGATTTTCCCATCTGCTGGAATGTGCTGGGAGGGGGGGGGGGGGGAAGACTTTCTTTCCCCAGCAGGCGCTTCTTCATATACAGATTTAGATGAAACAAAATTCCAAGCATGCTGCTGCTATTTTTCTGCTGGCCAATTTTATGTATATTGTCTAAAAAAAAAAAGGGGGGGGGGGGTTTGAGTGTTTTGGTGATTCCCGAGTTTCTAAAGTCAAATGAAAAAAAAAAAAATATGGGGGGGGGGGGGCCTGACGGGAGTTGCTAAAGGTGGGGGGGGGGGCAAATGAAAGAAAATTGGAGGGGGGGGGGTGTTGGCGACCCCCTGATGGCGACCCTGCCCTCAACCTAGGTAAAAGGCCCAGTTTACAGCTGAATATCACAGGTGGATCACACAAAAAAGTAGGGCATGCACTACTGTGATTTTATGATCCGCATTTGAGGTGTTGTGAACAATATATTAACCACTTGCTTACTGGGCACATATACCCCCTTCCTGCCCATGCGAAAATTTCAGCTTTCAGCGCCGTCACGCTTCGAATGACAAATTGCGCGGTCGTGCGACGTGGCTCCCAAACAAAATTGATGTCCTTTTTTTCCCACAAATAGAGCTTTCTTTTGGTGGTATTTGATCACCTCTGCGGTTTTTATTTTTTGCGCTCTAAACAAAAAAAGAGCGAAAATTTTGAAAAAAAAAAAAAAACACTTTTTTTTTTTTGCTATAATAAATATCCCAATTAAAAAAAAATCTCAGTTTAGGCCGATACGTATTCTTCTACATATTTTTGGTAAAAAAAAAAAAAAGGCTACAAAATAGGGGATCGAATTCTGACATATTTTTTTTTTTTTTTTTTTTTACGAGTAATGTCGGTTATCTGCAATTTTTTTTCTTAACTGCGATATTGTGGCGGACACATCGGACACTTTTGACACATTTTTGGGACCATTAACATTTATACAACAAACAGTGCTATAAATATGCACTGATTACTGTATAAATGTGACTAGCAGGGAAGGGGTTAACACTAGGGGGCGAGGAAGGGGTTAAATGTGTTCTCTGGGAGTGATTTTTACTGTGGTTGGAGGGGGGTGACTGGGGGAGGTGTCTGATCTGTGTCCCTATGTACAAGGGACACACCATTGGTCTCCTATCCCTGAGAGGATGTGATCCACGTCCCAGTGGCCGGAGGAGCCGAGGCCATAAAAAGACCCGGCATTGTAGAGCCACCTTGTGGCCGTCTTTTTAAGATGGTCCGGGTCTGAAGAGGTTAAAGTAGTTGTAAACCCTTACAACACACTTTCACCTACAGTTAAGCTATGCAATGCATGAATCTATCTATGGTGATAGACAGGTGGCACCGCCACTGCGTCCTGGGTGTCCCTCTTTATTGGCTTACACAGCAGAAGGAGCAATGGGGGGGGGGGGAGCCAGGAGCACTGGCGGGGTACCCAAACAGAAGAGGATTGGGGCTGCTCTCTGAAAAACCATTACACAGAGCAGGTAAGGTTTGTTTTAGTTTTTGTTTCGTTTTTTTTATTCAACAAAATTTACAAATCATTTTGTGTTTTGTAACACTTTTATTTATAACTTTTATTTATAACTTCCTGTTTTAGCTGACAACTCTGCTTCTGCTGTACTGAAATCCCAAGCAGTGTTATCAGTCTTTGGCCTCATTCACACATGGCCGACTCCGTCGCAGTCCGTTCCGACGGAGTCCGCCAGTTCAGCGGGAGATCAGTCCGCAGATCTCCGCTGAGCCGACAGATGACAAGCTCCGTTCTGCTCACTGAGTGGGGAGGAGCTTGTCGAGCCCCGCTGTCCTCTATGGAGTGATCTGATGAAAACGGACATCGTGTCCGTTTTCATCAGATCTTACCCGATCCGAATGGACAGATGAGGACGTGAGCCCCATACGTTTGTTTTTAGCGGATCGGATCAGGTCAGATGTCAGCAGGCATGTCTCCGCTGACATCCGACGCTCCATAGACATGCATGGAGCGCCCCTTCAGGTCCGCCTAAAAACTGACAGGCGGACCTGAACGGATCCATGTGTGAATGAGGCCTTTACCAGTTCTTCCCTGTTGGACTACAGAAAACCTCAATCCTATGGTATGGAGATGAGGGGAGGAGGAGAGTTTTCTATAGTTCAGCATGGCTGAACTCAAACCTCTAAATTCCTATTAACCACCCGGCAGCCAACTATTTACGGCCGCAAGGTGGCTCCAGGCACGTACTGACAACTCATGGGGCCCCCGGGCAATAAAAGATTATGGGGGCCCCCGGGGCTTACAGATGGCCACCACGCCAAGAGGCAGTGCAGAGGCAGGGCAGCTAAAATCTTGGTATTTTCACATCAAAATGACGGTTTCAGACATATCAGGGACAGATCTAAAAAAAAAAAACACCGATTTTTACATACTGTCCCTGATTTTACTGAGCCCGAGGGCGCCGATGGTCAGTGCCAGTCACATTTATACAGTAATCAGCGCATATTTATAGCACTGTTCGCTGTATAAAAGTGAATGGTCCCAAAAATGTGTCAAAAGTGTCCGCCGTAATATCGCAGTCGTGACAAAAATCGCAGATCACCGCCATTACTAGTAAAAAAAAAAAAAAAAAGTAATAATTCTATCCCCTATTTTGTAGGCATTATAACATTTCTGCAAACCAATTACTATACGCTTATTGAGATTTTTTAACCAAATATATGTAGAAGAATCGGACTAAACTGAGGAAAAAATAAAACTTTTTTTGTTTTTTTAAATGGGATATTTATTATAGCAAAAAGTTAAAAAATATTGTGTTTTTTTTCAAAATTGTCGCTATATTTTTGTTTATAGCGCAAAAAATGAAAACCGCAAAGGTGATCAAATACCACCAAAAGAAAGCTCTATTTGTGGGAAAAAAAGGACGTCAATTTTGTTTGGGAGCCACATCGCACGTCCGCGCAATTGTCATTCAAAGTGTGACAGTGCCGAAAGCTGAAATTTTGCCTGGGTAGGAAGGGGGTATATGTGCCCAGTAAGCAAGTGGTTAATACTGTATCCTAGCAAAAAATAAATAAAACTTTCATCTTTGCACAGGTTCCCAAGAATACGTTATAACCCATTGAGAACATCAAGAGGTGAGATATGATCCCGGAACCACAAGGACATGGGAAACAGAACGGAAGTCGATGATATTAACGCCACTTATTGCACAATCAACCACAGCATACACCAAACACTGTTCCCAATCGTGTACATCACCGTGCTTGCCATTGGTCTACCAGCAAATTGCGTGTCTTTGTACTACGGCTACCAACAGATCAAAGCCAAGAACGAACTGGGGATATACTTGGTCAACCTAACCCTGGCCGATCTTCTCTACATCTTCTCTTTGCCCTTCTGGCTTCAGTATGTCCTCCAACACGACGACTGGACTTACAACGAGACCATGTGCAAAATCTGCGGCATTCTCCTCTACGAGAACATCTACATCAGTATCGCCTTCTTGTGTTGCATCTCCATGGATCGCTACCTCGCCCTGGTGCACCCTTTCCGGTTCCACAAACTCCGGACCATGAAAGCGGCCATCGTAATCAGCGCGGTCATTTGGCTGAAGGAACTACTGACCAGTTACATCTTCTTTGCGCACGGGGAGGTCAGCAAGGACCCAGACAGCCACATAGTCTGTTTCGAACATTACCCCATTAAGAACTGGGAGCACAGTATTAATTATTACCGGTTCTTCGCAGGTTTCCTCTTCCCAATCTTCTTGCTCTTGTTTAGTTACTGTAGGATCTTTAAAGTGGTTCGAAAGAGCCAAGGTACACAGATCAGGAAAAAAATGCAGATCAAGCAGCTGGTCCTCAGTACCGTCATGATTTTCTTGGTCTGCTTCGGCCCCTACCACATCCTGGTGGTCGTTCGGAGTCTGTTCGAGAAGACTTGCTCCTTCGCGTCCAGAATTTTCAACGTATATCACTTCTCGCTACTTCTCACCAGCTTCAACTGCGTGGCGGATCCCATGCTCTACTGCTTCGCGAGCGAGAACACCTACAAGGACTTTGTGAGGTTCAAAGACTCGTGTATTTCCTTCATCAGATGTGTGAAGGCCAACAGCAAGGACACATATGAGCTGAACAATACAGACGTCTCCAACGCAGAGAATGGCAGGATCAAAGCTCCGCCTGCCGAAAACGAGACCAATGTTCTGTGCAAACAAATGACTAGTGTCCAAAACGAGACAGAAACACCTCCTGTCCCTCAGTTATAGTGGGAAGAAATACTTTATTATTAAAAATGACTTCTTTATACATTGTGTGTGTGCCGGGTGCGACTTCTGATTCATTGAAGATTCTTATTTATTGCAAACCTTTTAGTACAAGGGCCACATTATATATTTTATAACTATTCACAGAATGAAAAAAAATAAAAGATATCTATCAGAGTCCCCCCCCCCCCTTACATCAGGGTCCTCATCAGAGTCCCCTCACATCAAAATCTCCCTTATATCTGGGTTCCCTTTAGAATCCCCCCTTACATCAGGATCCCCATCAAAATCCCCCCCCCCTTACGTCAGCGTCCCTATCAGAATCACCCCCAACTTACATCAGAGTCCCCATCAGAACCCCCCTTACATAAGGTTGCCCATCAAAGTATCCCCTCACTTAAGGGTGCCTATCAGAGTCCCCCCTCCACATCAGAGCCCAAACTTACATCAGGGTCCCCTTCAGAGCCCCCTGTTCCTCACATCCCTATACCCTTCAGAGCCCCCTGTTCTTCACATCCCGATACCCTTCAGAGTCCACTGTTCCTTATATCAGGGTCTCCATCCTAGTCCTCCTTTACATCAGATTTCCTTGTTGCTTACATCAGGGTCCCCTTCAGAGTCCCCTGTTCCTTACATCAGGGTCCCTTTCAGAGTCCCCTGTTCCTTACATCAGGTTTTCCATGGTAGTCCCCCTTTACATCAGAGTTCCTCACATCAGGGTCCCCTGTTCCCTACATCAGGGTCCCCTTCATCAGTGTCCCCTTCAAAGTCCCCTGTCCCTTAAATTAGGGTCTCCATTGAAGTCCCCCTTTACATTATAGTACCTCGGATCAGGGTTCCCTTCAGGAGTACCCTGTTCTTTACATCAGAGTCCCCTGTTCCCTACATCAGGGCCCCCATTCAGAGTCCCCTGTTCCCTACATGAGGGCCCCCATTCAGAGTCCCCGGTTTCCTACATGAGGGCCCCCATTCAGAGTCCCCGGTTTCCTACATGAGGGCCCCCATTCAGAGTCCCCTGTTCCCTACATCAGGGCCCCCATTCAGAGTCCCCTGTCCCTTACATCAGGGCCCCCATTCAGAGTCCCCTGTCCCTTACATTAGGGCCCCCATTCAGAGTCCCCTGTCCCTTACATCAGGGCCCCATTCAAAGTCCCCTGTCCCTAACATCAGGGCCCCCATTCAGAGTCCCCTGTCCCTTTCTTAGTTCCTTTTTCCTTACATCAGGGTTTCCTTTGTAGTCCCCCTTTACATCAGAGTCCCCTGTTCCCTACATCAGGATCCCCTTCATCAGTGTCCCCTGTTCCTTATATTAGGGTCTCCATCGTAGTCCCCCTTTACATCAGAGTTCCCTGTTCCCTACATCAGGATCCCCTTTCAGAGTCCCCTGTTCCTTACATTAGGGTCTCCATTGTAGTCCCCCTTTACATCAGAGTTCCTCAAACCAGGACCCCCTTCAAAGTCCCCTGTTCCTTACACCAGGGCGCCCTTCAGAGCCCCCCTGTTCCCCATCAGGGTCCCCGTCATCAGTGTCCTCTTCAGAGTCCCCTGTTCCTTAAATTAGGGTCTTCATCTTAGTCCCCCTTTACATGAGAATTCCTCGGATCAGGGTTCCCTTCAGGAGTCCCCTGTTCCCTACATCAGGGCCCCCATTCAGAGTCTCCTATTCCCTACATCAGGGCCCCCTTCAGAGTCCCCTGTTCCCTACATCAGGGCCCCCTTCAGAGTTCCCTTGTTCCCTACATCAGTTTCCCCTTTAGAGTCCACCGTCCCTTACACCAGGGTCTCCATCATGGTCCCCCTTTATATCAGAGCTCCTTTTTCCTTACATCATGGTCCCTTTCAAAGTCACCTATTCCTTACATCAGGGTTCCATGTTACATAGGGGGGGGGGATATTGAAGCAGAGACCGTAATTAAGGCTGGGTTCACACTGTCGTCGCATGCGGTGCACAGCAGGGGTCCGGTGCGTGCTGGTTCACTGGTTCAGGTCCGATTTCAGACCGAATTTTGTGCTGAAATCAAACCTGAAACGCACCAAGAAAAAAAAAATTCTGGCACACCGCACCAGACCCTCTGCGGAGATATGTGAACCAGCTCCATAGAGAGCCAGTCACATTCTCCTCTTATGCGAATTTAATGCGGGGAAACGTGCATTCGATTCGCATAGGTGTGAACCTGGCCTTAGAATACACCACTAACCCTAGCTTCAGGCCAGATAACAGTTTAGCAGCCCACTGGCCATAGTTTGAAGATCCCTGATCTAATGGATATGTACAAGAATAAATAATAATCTTTATTCATAAAATAATAAGATATGCCAATGATAAATGATCAGTGAAAGCATACAAGTACACGAAGAGGCTCAATTATAAAACAAACCTGAGGGACTAAAAATAAATAAAAAATTGGGCCAAATTAAAACTAAATATTTCCAATCTAATGCCACATTCAAACTTCTTCCATCCTAGAGTCATCAACAGTAACAGCGGACACAACCCATTCCCATACCTTCTGTCAGGGCCGTCTTTAACCACTTGACTACTGGGCACTTAAACCCACTTAATAACCAGACCAATTTTCAGCTTTCGGTGCTCTCACATTTTGAATGACAATTACTCAGTCATACAACACTGTAACCAAATGAAATTTTTGTCCTTTTTTTCCCACAAATAGAGCTTTCTTTTGGTGGTATTTTATCACCTCTGCGGTTTTTATTTTTTTCACTATAAATGAAAAAAGAACGAAAATTTTGTAAAAAAATGAATTTTTCTTCATTTCTATTATAACATTTTGCAAAAAAAGTAATTTTTCTTCATAAACTTGGCCTAAAATGTATACTGCTACATATCTTTGGTAACAAAACAAAAAAAATTTAGATATTATTTAGTCTGGGTGAAAGTTATAGGGTCTAAAAGCTATGGTACCAATTACTGAAAATTGATCAATTTGATCACACCTGATGTACTGACAGCCTCTCTCATTTCTTGAGACCCTAACATGCCAGAAAAGTACAAATACCCCCCAAATGACCCCTTTTTGGAAAGAAGACATTCCAAGGTCTTTAGAAAGAGGCATTGTGAGTTTTTTGAAGTTGTCATTTTTCCCACAATTCTTTGCAAAATCAAGATTTTTTTCATTTTTATTTTCTTTCCACAAAATTTTCATATTAGCGGGTTATTTCTCACACACAGCATATGCATACCACAAATTACACCCCAAAACACATTCTGCTATTCCTCCCGAGTATGGCGATACCACATGTGTGAGACTTTTACACAGCGTGGCCACATACAGAGGCCCAACATGCAGGGAGCACCATCAGGCGTTCTGGAACACCCAGACCAATTCTGACATTTCTCTCCTACATGTAAAAATCAACACTTATTTGCTAGAAATATACATAGAACCCCAAAACATTATATATGATTTTTTAGCAAAGACCCTAGAGAATACAATGGCGGTTGTTGCAACTTTTTATCGCGCATGGTATTTGCACAGCAATTTTTCGAACACATTTCTTTGGAAATAAAACAGTTTTGTGCTTTTAAAAAAAAAAAACATTAAATTTAGCCCAATGTTTTTGCATAATATGAAAGATGAAGTTACACCGAGTAAATAGATACCCAACATGTCACCCTTCAATATTGCACACGCTCGTGGAATGGCGCCAAACTTTGCGACTTAAAAATCCCCATAGGTGACGATTTAAATATTTTTACTGGTTACATCATTTTAGTTGGAGAAGAGGTCTAGGGCCAAAATTATTGCTCTCGTTCTAACGTTCGCAGCGATACCTCACATGTGTGGTTTGAACACCGTTTTTATATGTGGGCGGGACTTGCGTATGTGTTCGCTTCTGCATGCGAGCTCACGGGGACAGGGGCGCTGTATGCCCAGAGTATTGCGGAGTATGCCCAGAGTATTGCGGAGTATGCCCAGAGTATTGCAGAGTATGCCCAGAGTATTGCAGAGTATGCCCAGAGTATTGCGGAGTATGCCCAGAGTATTGCAGAGTATGCCCAGAGTATTGCAGAGTATGCCCAGAGTATTGCAGAGTATGCCCAGAGTATTGCGGAGTATGCCCAGAGTATTGCGGAGTATGCCCAGAGTATTGCGGAGTATGCCCAGAGTATTGCGGAGTATTGACAGAGTATTGCGGAGTATGCCCAGAGTATTGCGGAGTATTGCCCCCCAGAGTGTTACCAGAGCATTTCCCCCCCAGAGTATTGCCCCCCCAGAGTATTGCCCAGCATTGCAGAGTATTGCAGCAGGAATGGCTGAGGAGGGAGGGAGGGATGGATGGATCTGTGACTGCATTTGTCACAGATCCAGCCCGCAGCACTGGCGCTGCCATCCACTCCCTCCCCTCTCCTCTCACACTGTACCGATCGGTACAGAGAGAGGAGGGAGGAACCGGCGTCATCAAATGACGCCGGTCTGTTTACATCTGATCGCGCCGTCATTGGACGGCGCGATCACGTGGTAAACCGCCGCTATCAGTGGCGATTTACCGTGATCCGTGACCCGCCGAGTCCTCTGGACCTGGCGGTCACGGACATTCCCGTGTGCGCGCCCCAGGGGGCGCGCGGGAGCGCGACTCTGGAATCACGTTATATAACCACGTTATATAAGCAACAACATAACCACGTTATATAAGCAACCACCTTGCCGCGGTTATTTTTCGGCAGGTGGTTGCTAAGTGGTTAATGTTGATTGGACACTGGGCAAAAAAATTCTTGCCCCCCCCATGCAATATTGCTCTCCACCTGCTCTGAGACATAAAATAAATATCAGATAGACTTAAAATCTATTTACTGTATCAACCAGGCAGTGATTGCGATTGGTTGCCAGAGGTTATAGCATATCATTACCACTTACTGACTGGTTGCTAGAGGTTACAGCACACATTATGGCTCACTGATTAGGTGTTAGACGTTACAGCACATGATTCCCTCTTGTTGATTGGCTGCTAGAGATTACTGTACACTAATCCTGCTCACTGGTTGATAGAGGTTACAACACTTCATCTCTTCACTGCAGAGGGGCATGATTTACATATGAATGACTCCTTTATTTACATATGAATGACGCCTGCCTCAGCTATTTACTGTATACTCAGGAATTGTCAGGTCAGGAGTTCATGTAAAAGGGCAACAGTTCAGATGTGCGGATCGTGCAATTATTCAGTAATAAAGCGTACATACCATGAGAAGAACTGCAGGTAGAGCAGGCTTCCTGGTACTTGTGGTGCACCGCTGCAGAGGTAGGTAGAGCAGTAATGAGACTGGACCAAGCAGGAACAGGTCAGGACAGCCAAGATGGAATGGCGAGTCTGGTAACAGGAGGGTCAAGCAGTCTAGACAAGCCGGGTCACAACAAATCCAAATGGTCTGGAAACAGCAGGGTCAGAACAAGCCGTGTCATTGGTGGTATACACAGAGCAGATATAAGCCGGGTCATTGGTGGTATATACAGAGCAGATATATGCCGGGTCATTGGTGGTATACACAGAGCAGATATATGCCGGGTCATCGGTGGTATACACAGAGCAGATATAAGCAGTGTCATTGGTGGTATATACACAGAGCAGATATATGCCGGGTCATCGGTGGTATACACAGAGTAGATATAAGCTGGGTCATTGGTGGTATACACAGAGCAGATATAAGCCGGGTCATAGGTGGTATATACAGAGCAGATATATGCCGGGTCATTGGTGGTATAAACAGAGCAGATATATGCCGGGTCATCGGTGGTATACACAGAGCAGATATAAGCCGGGTCATCGGTGGTATACACAGAGCAGATATAAGCCGGGTCATTGGTGGTATATACAGAGCAGATATATGCCGGGTCATTGGTGGTATACACAGAGCAGATATATGCCGGGTCATCGGTGGTATACACAGAGCAGATATAAGCAGTGTCATCGGTGGTATATACACAGAGCAGATATATGCCGGGTCATCGGTGGTATACACAGAGGGCCAGATTCTCAGCGGCGCTACGCCTGCGTAAATGTATATGCGCGGCGTAATAGTAACTGTGCGCCTGCGTATCGATGCGCGGTAAACACAGAACCACATACGCGCGAAAATTTTTTCCGTCTGGGCGGCGAAAATGCATTAAGCTAGCGCGGCGTAGGCGCATAGTTACGCATCAAAAATATTCAGTTCCCATTGAATTAGCATGCAAATATGCAAATGAGGGAGATGCGCGTATTCCCGAAACTACGCGCGTCCGGCGTTGGCTACTCGTGGTGCGCGTAACTCAAAAGCCTTGAGTAAACATACCCCTCATAAAAGCACGGGTAACTTTGCTCAAGGCCGTGTGCAAGTCAGCTGGAGAGCAACTACAGCAGCACCGTAACGGACGAGCTTAGCAATCACACTTACTGGACAACACATTCGTATGCCAAGATGCCAGGGCCAGCCATGGTCTTATCACTACTAAAGTATGCAGAGGAAGAGGAGCATAGAAGGAGGAGGAGGAGGAGGGGGGCACGTGAGAGGATCTACCGAGCGCGCATGAGCCTCTTTGGCATGGGTGATGAGGAGGTGTATCGCATCTTCAGATTCACCCCTGCTGCCATCCTGGAAATAACCACAACCCTGCAGGATGACATCACCAGCCAGACATACCGCTCACATGCACTGCAGCCACTGGTGAAGGTCCTGGCAACACTCCATTTCCTTGCCAGTGGTTCATTCCAGCGTACAAGTGGAGTGGTGGCTGGGATGTCACAAACCAGCATAAGCAGATGTCTGCACCAGGTTGTCCCCGCAATCCTCAGACGCATGTCCAACCAGTTCATCAGACCCACCACTGAGCACCTGCGGCAGAAGGCAATGACAGATTTCTACAGAATTGACGGATTCCCACGCACCATCGGGGCCATTGATTGCACACATGTGGCCCTACAGCCCCCCAGTGCCACAGAGCACATATACCGCAATCGGAAGCATTGGCATTCCATCAACGTACAGGTGATAGCCGATGCCAAATACCTCATATGGCACGTCCGTGCCAAAGACCCCGGGTCCAGCCATGACAGCTACATCTACCGTCAAAGCAACATCCCCGAAGATTTTGAGCAGGACATGTATGGGGACAGCTGGCTGGTTGGTGAGTGACATGGGTGGCAGCCATGACTATCCCCTCCCATGATGCACAACAGAAGTGGCACATGCATGACTACCATCCTCCTGTCTTTTCCCTTACAGGTGACTCTGCATATACACTGGGACCCCATCTCATGACTCCTTTCCGGAACCCCCAAACCAGAGGAGAGAGAAGATACAATGAAGCACACATCAAAACCCGTGCAGTGGTGGAGCGCACATTTGGCCTCCTGAAGTCCCGTTTCCGATGCCTGGATAAGTCTGGGGGGGCCCTATTGTATTCCCCTACCTTCGTGGGTCAGATCATTGGTGCATGTAGTATTCTGCACAACTTTGCCATGAGAAAGGGCCTGCACATTGCCCTACGTGATGACCTGACCCCCCAACCACACAGCCCCCCCCGCCAGAGGAGACCCCGTCATCTGATGGAAGAGCAGTCAGGAGGGTCCTCGTGTTACGAATCTTTGACCGTTAAACACACACATACAGCATGGCACACAGACAATGCACGCGTGTACACCACTGATGTCCCTAGCAAACACACCCCACATCCACATCACATTGAATTAGCCCAAGTCCAGCATGTAGGACTTGGGAGCAGCAACGCCACGTCAAGGCCCCAATGATGTTGCTGTCCATTCATACACCTTTCACACGTCATTCATACAGCCGTGGGGTTAACTTCACCACCACGGCTGAGGGTGACACCCCTTACTGGCAGGAGTGCCACCCCCTCACATTCACACACCATTCACACTGCACCGTGTGCAGTATCCAAAAATAAACAAAAAAAGCTCTTAACCAGAGCATAATAATAAACAAAAAAAGCTCTTAACCAGAGCATAATAATAAACAAAAAAAGCTCTTAACCAGAGCATAATATTAAACAAAAAAAGCTCTTAACCAGAGCATAATATTAACCAAAAAGAAAATTAATGGGCCTGGCGGGGGCTCCGCCTGGTGCCACGGGTCCTGCCCCTCACTTGCCTGGGGGCAGCCACAGATGGGGGGGGGGAGCAGGTTGAGGAGGAGCATCCCCACGTCCCTCCCTGGCTGCCTGCATGCCCTCCAGGGCAACCGCTATGCGGGTCTGCACAGCAGTCTGCGCCTCGACAGCAAGGCGCAGGGCATGAACCTCCCCCACAAGTTCGGAGGTGTTTGCCTGCAGCTCCCCCAAGCTGGTCAGCGTTGCTGCGCTGTTGACAGCAAGATCCTGGATGGCATCTGTAATATGTCCCGAGGATGCCAGGCTGTCGACCAGGCGCTTCATCTCCTCCACGACCTCGGCCAGGTGCTGATTTTGCTGGTCCTGCTGTCTGACCACCCCCTTACATGTACACAACAGATAGAATATAAAACACACTTACCTGTCCTCACGGCTGGCTTCTGGGACTCATAGCCCCCAACTCCCTCTACCTGCTCCGTCTGCAGGCAGCGGGCAACCACCTTCTCCTCCTCAGTCAGGCGGACAGGGCAGGGTGGGCCCCCTCCAGTGCCCCTGGCATGCCGAGCTATGGCAGCCAGCTTGCCCTTCACATGACGCCGCAGGTCATTCATTTTCTTCTGAATGTCCTGCGGTGTCCGGACCTCATGAGAGAGGGCATTGACCTGGCACGCGACCCTCATAAGTATTTGGTCCCTCCGGGACTTGCTGGTCCGGGCACTGTCAGCACCATGGAGCCGCGAGTCATACTTCTCCATGGCCCTCACGACAATGGCCCTCTCCTCTGGGGAGAAATTCTTCTTCCTCCTCTCCTTAACCGCGGTTGTCATCTTGTCCAGCACAAACTTTGGCCGTCACTATCAAAAAAATGGGAGACGTTTGCGCTGCACGGGCGCATGTGTGGGCGCATTATATACCCTGCGCCGGCGCATCGTAGGGAGGCTTTGCGCATGCGCAGAAGGCATCCACGTCACGGCGCGGGTCAACCACGTCATGGCGCGGGTCATCCATGTCACGGCGCATGCTCCGTTCGTCCCGGCCTGCATTTGCATGGGGTCACGCTTCATTATAATGCAACACGCCCACTTTCCTCCTACTTTGGAGTTGCGCCGGATTACGCCGATGATTTTACGCGACGCAGGCGCATCTTGGAGCGCATTTACTTAGGGAATACGGTACTTGCCACTCCGTGTTACGTCGGCGTAGTGCATCTGAGATGCGCAACGCCTGCATAATTAGGCGCGCATCTACGAGAATCTGGCCCAGAGTAGATATAAGCTGGGTCATTGGTGGTATACACAGAGTAGATATAAGCCGGGTCATCGGTGGTATACACAGAGCAGATATAAGCCGGGTCATTGGTGGTATATACAGAGCAGATATATGCCGGGTCATTGGTGGTATACACAGAGCAGATATAAGCCGGGTCATTGGTGGTATATACAGAGCAGATATAAGCCGGGTCATTGGTGGTATACACAGAGCAGATATAAGCCGGGTCATTGGTGGTATACACAGAGCAGATATAACTCGGGTCATTGGTGGTATACACAGAGCAGATATAAGTTGTGTCATTGGTGGTATACACAGAGCAGATATAAGCCGGGTCATTGGTGGTATACACAGAGCAGATATAAGCCATGCCAAGTAAGAACACACAAGGCAACATTTGCTATCACAAGTACTGATTCTGGGTGCAGACAGGTGTTTTAAACTTGAGCACTAATGAGCCAATCACTGTCATTTTCCAGGCAAGGGCTGTCTCAGGTGAGTTGTTTGTTTAGCAAAAAAAAAAAATTGGGCTGGGCAGGAAGGAGGTCAACGTGCCCAGTAGGTAAGTGGTTGGAAGGTAAAAAAAAAACTTCTCTGTGCAGCAGAACCCCCTAATACTTACACGAGCCCCCTCTCAATCCAGCGATGTGCCTCGCCTCTACAGGGACTCTCCCTCCCCATTGGCTGAGACAGTAGTGAGAGTCATTGGCTCCCACTGTTGTCAAACAGAGCCAATGGGGAGAGAAAGGGGGTGGGGCCAATCCAGGGCTCTGTGTGTGAATGGACACACCCAATGCTTGGGTGCTGCCATTTCAAGCTGTTTGCTCTGGGGGAGGGGGGCATCGGCAGGAGGGAGGAGCTGCCATGAAGCTGCTGAGGAAGATGGAAGTCACAGAGGAAGCTGCCATGAAGCCGAGACGCAGAGTGAAGCCACTGAGGAGGATGGAAGTCACCCAGGAGGAAGCTGCCATGAAGCCCGAGAGGCATGGTGAAGCCACAGAGGAGGATGGAAGTCACCAAGGAGGAAGCTGCCATAAAGCCTGAGTGGCAGGGTGAAAAAACAGAGGAGGATGGAAGTCGCCAAGGAGGAACCTGCCATTAAGCCCCGAAACGCAGGGTGAAGCAACCGAGGAGGAGGAGACACAGGAAGGAGCCGAAGCTGCCCACGACCAAGATGGGGTAAGAAGGCAGGAGGGAGGAGCTGCCATGAAGCCCAAGAAGCAGGGTGAAGCTGCTGAGGAGGATGGAAGTCACAGAGGAAGCTGCCATGAAGCCCGAGACGCAGGGTGAAGCCACCAAGGAGGATGGAAATCGCCAAGGAGGAAGCTGCCATGAAGCCCAAGAGGCAGGATGAAACCACCGAGGAGGATGGAAGTCGCAGAGGAGGAAGCTACCATGAAGCCTGAGTGGCAGGATGATACCACCAAGGAGGATGGAAGTCGCCAAGGAGGAAGCTGCCATGAAGCCTGAGGCGCAGGGTGAAGCCACCGAGGAGGAGGAGACACAGGAAGGAGCCGAAGCTGCCCAAGACCTAGATGGGGTAAGTGCAGGGCCACCCGACTGGGGGGGGGTGGTGTAGGCAGGATGTCTTGTTTACCACTATTCCCCCCCCCCCAAAAAAAATATACAGCACAGGGGCAGTATTTGAGGCCTCAAAACACATTGGCTGTCTTCTGTTTTAATTTTGGCTACTTTTGGACTCTGAGAAACCTTTTTTTGGCATTCCTTCCGGCTCATTAGGCCCCTTTCACATGTCCGCTCCGCTCGTCCGTTCATTACAAGTCCGTTTACGGACTTGTAATGAACCCCTATGGGAGCGGATCCGTTAGCGGATGATGCATCCGCTAACGTCCGCATCCGTTTTTTTCGGACGGAAGAATGTCCTATTTTTCTTCCGACCGGCCAAACGGATCGGATGCAAACGGACAGACGGTCCGTTTCCATCCGATTCCCCATAGGGGAGAGCGGAGGAGAGACAGGGCGGTCCCTGCACAGTGTGCGGGGACCGCCCTGTCCGCCTGACAGCTCAGCGGGGATCCCCCGCTGAGCCAACGGACACACGGAGCGGACCGAAAAACGGACCGCTCCGTGTGAAAGGAGCCTTAATGCGTACATCGTTAAGTTCGGGTCCCATCGGGCTCCTAGGAGGAGCCCTCAATTTTTGGAGCGCTGCCGAACACAAGTTATTGGGCTGAGCTAAAGACTTCTATTTGTATTGGTTTAGAGCAGTGGTTCTCAACCTTACTAGTGCCGTGAGTCCACGACCCCTTGATAACATTTCCCAAGTTGTGGGGACCCCTAACAGTAAAATTCTTTTTGTAGTGTGGGTTGTCAGCACCCAAGGCAAGACAAGAAATGTACGTCCCTAACCCACGGACATTTAGCGCTCCCTGAGTCCCTTCCACTCACTCGTACAGTATTAATACCCCTTATGGTACATTTTAGGATGTACCACTCTTTCTGTTTGTTCTCCTTCCTTTCCCTTTTTTCAATCTCTATCCTAATTTCTTGTTTTTTTCCCCCCATTCCTCTCTGTAGCTCCTCTTGTTCTTTCTTTTATTCTTTTTCTCCCTTTTTCTTTGTTCCTCCCCCTTCCATGTATCCTCTATTTTTTCCCTCTCTTACTCCTTGGTGGGTGGTGGGAGGAATGGGATAAGTGGCAGTGCTGGAGGGTGTTCTGATCAGCCAACTTAGGCGCTCTTAATTAAAGGGTTACTATAGGAAATAATAATAATAAACATGTTATACTTACCTCCACTGTGCAGTTCGTTTTGCACAGAGTGGCCCCGATCCACGTCTTCTGGGGTCCCTCGACGGCTGTCGCTGATCCTCCCCGCAAGAACTCACCATAGTCATGCGAGAGAGCTTGCATGGTGATGAGTCCTTGCGGGCGCTCTCCCGTGTTCCTGTGTATCACTCGGCCCCGCCCCTCGGCGCACCGCGTCACTGGATGTGATTGACAGCAGCGCCAGCCAATGGCTGCGCTGCTCTCAATCCATCCACTCTAGCCAATCAGCAAGCGGCGAAGAGGATCTCGGGACTGAGCGCGGGATTTTCGAGGGGTCAGGTAAGTAAAACGGGGGCTCGGGGGGGCCGGAATCATCAGATGTGTTTTCACCTTAATGCATAGATTGCATTAAGGTGAAAAAAATTATTCTTTACAACTACTTTAAGGTCATCTGCTGATCTGAAAACTGTAATGGGGACATTTAATGGCAACTCTAATCACAGGTAGTGTTACTCAGTGTGTCTCCAACTTTGTGGTGTCTTGCAGCAGTGACACCTATGCCGAAAACAGGAGATAGGGTCTCCTCCAGCCCCTCCCACATCACATTTCTCACCAGTCAGCTGACCTCTAGTCTTTGCCCCCCAGCCAAGCCGTAAACTGAATGGGTGGCCGCATGCTCCAGGAACAGCCCGGCTGGGAGAGCGGGCTAGGGAACAGCATATGATTCGGGGATCCCTGGCAAATTCTCAATGGACCCCCAGGTTGAGAATTACTGGTTTAGAGAATCATTTCCAGCCCCTACCTCTCTGAGTTTTTACCACAGCAACAGGGTCACTTTAACCACTTCCTGACGGCCGTATGACTTTGTACGGCCGCAGTGTGGATCTTAATTGCCGGGAGGCTGGCTATATATGGCCTCCGGCCTCCAGCCACTGGGGGGCACGCGAGTGCTGCCGACGGCGGCGCGCACGTGCCTGCTGCATCACTGAGATGCCGATGCGCGTGCCTGGCGGCTGGGATGTCCGCCAGACACGCGATCGGCGGTTACAGAGACATGGAGTGATCAAATACCACCAAAAGAAAGCTCTACTTGTGGGGAAAAAAGGACGTCAGTTGTGTTTGAGAGCCATGTCGCATGACCGCACAATTGTCAGTTAAAGTGACGCAGTGCCGAAAGCTGAAATTTCACCTGGGCAGGAGGGGGGTATATGTGCCCAGTAAGAAAGTGGTTAATTGAATGCTCTTGTCATGGCTACAAAGCATAGTTGGCTGAAGACCAAAAAACAGGAAGGCCATTACCGCAAACATCAGATTACATACCGGCTTCTATACCAATTCTATCCATTAACATTTAGAGAGAAAAAAAAATTGTTTTCCTATACATTAACCTCACTCCTTTAAATGTCTCAGAGTCGTCCATAACAAAGGTGATCACTGTAACAAGGATTAGATCCAGTTCAGGAAACCCCATTAACCTCGTCTTCTATACGTCATCTTTCTAAAGAACGTGTTAGAAACCGTGTAATGCTGATTATTATATTGTTCATCTAATTTCACTCATCCTCATTGAGGGCCGGGACATATTTCTATCGCGCTCTTAGACAGAACGACTATGATTTGCGATATCCCATTGAGAATCATGGAGTATACTCATCAAGCAACATCTTGAATTTCACATCATATTTACAGGACGCTCCAATGATCACATTTGAGAAAAAATGAATATTCCCCAGTCACACGGCCCGGTTCACACCTACGCATCTGCAGTTGATGCATTTTCTGGGTGCATTTTTTTCACACACGTTTTTTTACAAAACAAAAGCAAAAAAAAAAAAAAACAGCAGAAACCATTTAAAAACACAAGCACTACATTTTTGATATGTTTCCATTGAAGTCAATGGAACCAAAATTGCAACCTGCTGTGGGAAAAAAAAAGTCCCTGGCCTTGTTTTTCTAGCACATCCCCCAGATGCTCGATTGGATTGAGATCTGGAGGCCACTGGCATCAGGGAATACCATTTTTATATAAGTTTGTACTTAGCCAGCAGCTATGTTTAGGTAGGTGGTAGATAAGTGGGAGGACCAAAGGTTTCCCAGCAGAACATTGCCCAAAGCATCACACTGCCTCCCCTGTGAGGGGGCAACCTTTGATGTCTGGGGGGGCTTTGATGTGATGGGGGACCTCTGATGTGATGGGAGACTCTAATGTGATGGGGAGCCTTTGATTTGATGGAAGGACTCTAATGTGATGGGGAGTTCTCATTATAGGAAGACGATGCAATGGGGGTCTCCGACTCCTGTTATGAGAAACCCCTGATATGACAGCAGACTGTAATATGATAGGGGGACCTCTGATGTGATGGAAGGAACTCTGATGCGATCGGAGGATCTCTGATATGATGGAAGACCTCTGATGTGATAGACGAACCTCTGATGTAAAGGAGGACCTCTGATTTGATGGGGGACCTCTGTGATGTGATAGGACCCCTGATGTGATGGGAGGTGCTCTGATGTGATAGGAGGACCTCTGATGTGATGGGAGGACCTCTGATGTGATGGGAGGACCTCTGATGTGATGAGAGGACCTCTGTTGTGATGGGAGGACCTCTGTTGTGATGGGAGGACCTCTGATGTGATGGGAGGACCTCTGATGTGATGAGAGGACCTCTTTTGTGATGGAGGGAACCTCTGATGTGATAGGGGAACCTCTGATGTTATACGGGAACCTCTGATGTGATGAGAGGACCTCTGATGTGATGGGGGGACCTCTGATGTTATACAGGAACCTCTGATGTGATGAGAGGACCTCTGATGTGATGGGGGGACCTCTGATGTGATGGGGGACCTCTGATGTGATGAGAGGACCTCTGTTGGTATTGGGGGCCCTCTGTTGTGATGGAATAGGAGGACCTCCAATGTAAAGTTATTTATATTAAGGTGATTGTGTGCAATTGTCCCAGGGTCAGGTTTCCTATTCATAAATGACATTTACATTTTTTACATACTGGGATGCCTCCAGATTTTGCACACTTTTAAAGGATACTGCGACTGAAAAAAAGGTTGATCATGAAGCAGTGCATTCTGGGAGCAGACACGCTATCACTGCAATGGGTTGGGTAGATGACTATGCCCATGTATGAGATTGTAAATGGTGTTTTGGACAGGATTCCTGTGCATATTGAGGTGATACACAATGTTCCTTATGCACAGAGCCATAAGAACTAGACTGTAAACCATTTGTGGTTACTTGTGCATTATTTATATCTCCCAGAAACCTGATTTCCACCCACGTGTTTTTTTTTTTTTTTTTCCAGGAAAGGATAGTTTGCTGTGCTGTAAAGTCTAGTTGTGGCAGAACCGGGAACTCAAAGTCTACAGTCACCGTTATATTAATAGTGAAGACTGCAGACAGCGAACGTGAAAAAGCTTTTTAACCACTTCTAGTGAATCTGTAACTTTGCCCATTAAGACAAAACAACAGGTTCACTTTAATGCAGACGTCTCCAGCAACATATTTACGTGTACTCGCCCACCACCCCCCATGCAATAATGTTGACTGGCCCAGTGCTGACAAATGATTCTCCATACCAGGAAGTACCAGGAATTTATTTTGGCTCCTAGCACTTAAAAACAAAATGTAACTACAGTCATGGCCGAAATTGGCCAACTGTGGCCAGGTGACAAGTGCAACCCCTTAGGGTCAGGAATGCACCGCAGGGTAGTAAACCCTATAGCCGACTGCTGCGAACAGAGAGGAATCGTAAAACCCGAGTCTAAGGCCGCGTACACACGATAGGATAGCCAGAGCACAACGGTCTGATGGACCGTTTTTATCGGTCAAAACCGATCGTGTGTGGGCCCCATCGGTTATTTAACCTTCGGTTAAAAAAAAGCCAACTTGCTTTAAAATTTAACCGATGGATACCTACCCAATAGGTCAAAACCAATCATTAGTAGGCACGACCATCGGTTAAAAATCTGCGCATGCTCAGACTAAATTAGGGGACGAGAGCGCTCGTTCTTGTAAAACTAGCGTTCGTAATGGAGATAGCACATTCATCACGCTGTAACAGACTGAAAAGCGTGAATCGGTTCTAACCAAACTTTCCCTAAGGCCTCGTACACACGATCGGACATATCCGATGAAAACGGTCCGCGGACCATTTCCATCGGATATGTCCGATCTGGAGTTTGATCCGATGGCGTGTACACACCATCGGATCAAATTCCCCGCCGGCGGACGGCGCGGTGACGTTGCCACGTCACCGCACCAGGAAGTAAAACACTTCCGTGCATGCGCCGAATCCATTCGGCGGCGGCGCGGTGCGGGACGACATGTCTGCTGGTAAGTGTACTAACCAGCAGACATGTCGGGCGGACACATTCCCACCCGATAGATTTCAAAGCATGCTTTAAAATCTGTCGGGTGGACAAATCTGTCCGCTAGCCCATCCACACGAGCGGAGATGTCTGCTGAAACGGTCCATCGGACCGTTTTCAGCGGACATATCCCCTCGTGTGTACGAGGCCTTACACACGGTAACACGGAATCAGCAAAAGCAGCCCCAAGGGTGGCGCCAAAGGCTTTGGCCTTCCCCTTTATAGTGCCATCGTACCTGGTTTACGTGTCCGCATTCTGACACGATCGGTTAATTAACTGATGGTGTGTAGGCACGACAGACCATCAGTCAGCTTCTCATCGGATAGACTGATCATGTGTATGAGGCTTTAGACCCAGCTTGGTGTACACCAGAGCCTCTGGTGGTGAGGATGGCCTTCGCTGCAGCTGGATCCAGGTCGCAGCCCCCGAGGTCCCCTAGGTCACGCTCCGTAGGGAGAGAGGGGAAGCAGCACACAAGCGATAGTGATGTGTAAGCCGAGGTCAGGGCAACAGGCAGACAAGGGTAACCAGGGGACAGGCCAAAAGGTCAGGGTAACAGGCAAACAAGAGTAGTCAGGGACGAGCCAAAATCGGTACACAGAAAGGTTAACTTAGCACACGACAGACAGGAACTCAAGCTACAAAGTTGAACAGCACTGCAGACCTGCAGTGCAACAGTTAATATAGACTTCCTGGGATGGCTTGGGGTGGGGCTATACAGGAAGGAGAGATGATAAAAAGGCAGCCAGAACAGAGTCAGGCCTCTAATGAACACATGGAGACAGGAAAGCTGTTAGACTTTATTGCATATCCATGACAGTATTGCAGTAACATGTTTTTGCTATACACGTTTATTGCCTTTGTGTGTATTGGAACAAAACAAAAAAAAAAAGGAGGAAAAAAAGCAAATTGGGCATAACGTCACACAAAACTCCAAAAATGGGCTGGTCAAAATTCTTGGCACCCTTTCAAAATTGTGGATAAATAAGATTGTTTCAAGCATGTGATGCTCCTTTTAAACTCACTTGGGGAAAGTAACAGGTGTGGGCAATTTAAAAATCACATCTGAAAGCAGATAAAAAGGAGAGAAGTTCACTTAGGCTCCTTACACACGGAGCGGTCCGTTTTTCGGTCCGCTCCGTGTGTCCGTCAGCTCAGCGGGGGGACCGCCCTGTCTCTCCTCCGCTCTCCCCTATGGGGAGTCGGATGGAAACGGACCGTCTGTCCGTTTGCATCCGATCCGTTTGGCCGGACGGAAGAAAAATAGGACATTCTTCCGTCCGCAAAAACGGATGCGGGTCTGGCGGACGTTAGCGGATGCATCATCCGCTAACGGATCCGCTCCCATAGGGGCCCATTACAAGTCCGTAAACGGACTTGTAATGAGCGGACGAACGGTCCGCTAGTGTAAAAGGACCCTTAGTCTTTGCATTGTGTGTCTGTGTGTGCCACACTAAGCATGGACAACAGAAAGAGGAGAAAAAAACTGTCTGAGCACTTGAGAACCAAAATTGTGGAAACATATCATTAATCTCAAGGTTACAACTCCATCTCCAGAGATCTGGATTTGCCTTTGTCCACAGTGCGCAACATTATCAAGAAGTTTGCAACCCATGGCACTGTAGCTAATCTCTCTGGGAGTGGACGGAAGAGAAAAATTGATGAAAGATTGCAACCCAGGATAGTCCAGATGGTGGATAAGCCATCCCAAACAAGTACCAAAGAAATTCAAGCTGTCCTGCAGGCTCCAGGGAGCATCAGCGTCAGCGCCAACTATCCGTTGACATTTAAATGAAATGAAACGCTATGGCAGGAGAGCCAGGAGGACCCCACTGCTGACACAGAGACATAAAAAAAGCAAGAATACAGTTTGCCAAAATCCTTCTGGGAAAACGTCTTGTGGACAGATGAGACCAGGATAGAGCTTTTCGGTAAAGCACATCATTCTTCATCAAGCACAAAGAAAAGAACACGGTACCTACTGTGAAATATGGTGGAGGTTCAATGATGTTTTGGGGCTGTTTTGCTGCCTCTGGCACTGTGTGTCCTGAATGTGTGCAAGGCATCATGAAATCTGAGAATTACCAAAGAATTTTGGGTGGCACTGTAGAGTCCAGTGTCAGAAAGCTGGGTTTGCGTTCCAGATCTTGGGTCTTCCAGCAGGACAATGACCCCAAACATACATCATCGGGTTGGACCGATCATGTGAAAGGGGCCTAAGGCTGCTTTTACACTGATGGTCTGCGGTCTATTGCGGCGCAGTGTACCTGTGTTTTTTCTGCCGGTTAGCTGCACTTTGCCATAGCCGCCTATAAAATCCTGCAGGTGTGATGCACTTTCTGAAAAGCTGCTTGCTTCCTCTACCGCCGGCTTCTTTTACAACACTGATGCTCCAGGATGGCAGGTCTGCAACCTGGGCTTGCCAACCAGCCATCCCAGAGCAGGAGGTCGTGGGCCACATCAGAGGAGGTTGCGGGCCACTGGTTGGGCACCACTGGTCTAGGCTCTGAGGAAAAGTACACCCTTGAAACGAGTCAGCCATTTGGGGTACCATCGGATCCCCTCGATATCAAGTCCTCTCTGCAGGTGTCAAGGGATGCAGTCTGACTATCTGACAAAGTCTTTTTATATGCTCGTTTGAGTACAAACATTGCTTTTATACTTTTGATAAAACATTTTACCATTGGTAATGCACTAGATTGGTGCACCCTCCTTCTTTTCTTCTTTTTACTAGCATTTTAGTAGCATGTAGAAGCTGTTTAGAAGCAGTTAGGGGTGTTTTTGTCACATTTGGCTTCCCATCACAGATTGCTATGGAAGTGACGTTCCGTCACCGCCATCTTGCTACACCCCACACTCCTGAACAGTAATGATAGAGTGAGAAGGGGGCAAGCAGACATCTTGTTACACCCACCGGAGTTTTAGATTTCAGTTATTTTCAACACAAAATGGAGCTTATTTGCTTAAATACAGTATTTGGAAATCCGACAGACTGTTTACATATGAAATTTTAAAAGCAGCAGCAAACCCGATGACCTTACATGGTTTCTAATGCGACAGAACACCTCTGATTTTCACATTTAACATGTAAACAGTCCGTCGGATATCAAAATACTGTATTGAAGTATATAAGCTCTATTTTGAGTTGAAAATAAATGTGAAATCTAAAAATCTGGTGGGTGCAACAAGTGGTCCGCTTGCCTCCCTTCTCACTCTATCATTACTGTGCAGGAGTGTGGGGTGTAGCAAGATGGCGACGATGGAACGTCACTTCTGGAGCAATCTGTGATGAAGAGCCGAATGTCACAAGACAGGGACATTCAGCATATTTTTCTGCTGGAAAAACGCTCTAAGAAACTTAAAAAAATCTGCTCCTGGAAGCTGAAACTCAAAAAATGCTAATGGTCTAAAGTAGTGTGCATGGATATATAGGACAACACTATCTTCTAAGAGCAGCAAAAAATGCTAATAACAGCTTCTAGGAGCTTTAAAAAAAAAAACGCTAGTGTGCGTGAATCCAAAGTATGTAAAAGTATTCATACCTGGAATTCGTGTTTTACGGAATGGTGAGGGAGTGAAGGAAAGAAAAGCAAATTTTGCAGAGGAGGGGGGGATTGAAGCTGATCAACTGCCTTGCTCTGCCTAGGAGAACATTTTTAAGGACTTAGCAGGTAAACTGATACATGGCATGTATTGGTAATAACATGTAATACTCATAATACTCATTAGAGAAAAAACTCAGCTCCTGGACAATATACCAACAGTATAGCACCCATCCCTTAGTTCAGGGGTGTTAAACTCAATTTCACTGTGGGCCGCATCAGCATTATGATTGCCCTCAAAAGTGCCGGTTGTATCTGTAATATTAGATGTCCAGCGCGTTCTCAACCCTTACATTAGATGTGTCCCCCACTCTCCCTTACATCACAGTACACCCCCTTTCCTTATGCTGCTGCTGGGAAGAAGCTGGATGCATTGCTTGAAATCAGAAAGTAAGGGTCTGGAGTAGGACCAAAGGAGGGCAGCAGAGGTGCAAGGGCCACATGAAATTGCCTGGAGGGCCAGGTTCGGCCCGCGGGCCTTGTTTTTGACCTGTGCCTTAGTTAAAACGGGTTGTAAAGGTTCATGTTATTTCACCTTCATGCATCCAATGACGTGGGGGCGGGGACTCTGGACGCAAATGCTGGCCTCGGGAGCGTGCCCGCAAGGTAGCCCCCTTGGGCAAGCGATTCCCAGGGGGATTAGCTGATGCGGGGAGGAGCCAAGACAGCCACCAAGGGACCCCAGAAGACGAGGATTGGGGCCACTCTGCGCAAAACAAGCTGCACAGCATGACATTTTTTTTTTATTCAAACCTTTAGTACCACTTTAATTTGTATATTGGTGGATTTTTTTGGGTGCATATTAAATCAATAGAAATGTATAAAATGTTATTATTACATGAAAACAACCCAGTTGCATTCAAAAAGACACATCCAGTACAGTCCTTAAATGGTACAGTGCGATGGTGTGGTTTCCAACATGTTTCGCCCTAAAATGGGGCTTCCTCAGGGGACACTGTCCAAATAAACATCAGAGCCTTCTACCAAAAAACATAGTACATACATTATCCCAATTTTATAGTCAAAATATCTATATCTTTTACTACAAAGCATTACCCGTGGCTATTACTATTATAGCATGGGATTGTAGGATGGATCTTTTGTGACGCATCCTTCTGCCTATTTATACATTTTTTGTTTTGCTGGTTTATGTAGTTAGCTTACATGAATTATATATATTTTCTAGATCATGTGCTGAGTTTCCCAAAATAGGAGTTTCTCATCCTCGTGTTCACCTTTTTTTTTTTTTCTTTGCAAACTAGTAAGTGTAAATTAAATTTTTAGGCACTTTATTTGTTATGATATAGCTACTCTTTTGATTGGAATACTGAGGATCCCCTGAGGAAGCCCCATTTTAGGGCAAAACATGTTGGGAACTACACCATCATCATGCTGTACCTTTAAGGACTGTACAGGCATACCCCACTTTTAAGTTCACAATGAGGTTTATTTACTATCGCTGGAGAGTGCAAAATCAGGCTCACTTCTGCATAGAAACCAATGGGCTTCCAGGTTGTATTACCAAAGCTTAATTAAATAAGCTGGGGTTAGAAGCTCATTGGTTTCTATGCAGAAGTGAGCCTGATTTTGCACTCTCCAGCGATAGTAAATAAACCTCATTGTGTACTTAAAAGAGGGGTATGCCTGTACTGTATGAGTCTTTTCTAATGCGACGTTGTCTTTATGTACTAATAAAATGTATAATTTTTTATAAATTTTTCCTAATGATTTAATATGCACCCAAAAATCCCATAATCTCCAATATACTCATTAGAGAGCCTTGAAAAGAACAAGGCAGATTCATTTAATGGGCCACACCCCTCATTGTTACAATGTAACTATGGGCAAAAAAAATACATATGCTACCAATTGAGGTTCGAATTGGCTTCACAAAAAGGTTGGGCTCGGGGAGCAGAGCACTGTGCCCTCCCAGTTGTGTAACAATAGCGAATGAATAGTCGCTATTGCCTTCCTGATTCTCCTCCTGGCCAATCAGGCAGCAGGTCCTGAGACCTGTCACTCGATTGGCCGAGAGAAGAAGTGATCCTATTGGCCACCGAGGGGGAGGGCGACCGGAGGAAGCGTTGCCCATGACCTAGATGGGGTAAGTGCGGGGGGAGTGGGTGGCAGTACGGGTCGGATTGTTAAAGAATATACCACCACCTGCCACTGGCTACAATGCCACTAATATTAAAGCTGAACTCCAGGCATTTCAGGATTTTGGCATGAATGGATGTAAATTGTGATTTGATCTCCATCTAAGTCATAGTAAGTATTGACAGTCGTATTTGTGTAAATAGGCTTTAAAGAACTAGCTACTAGCTACATTATCTACCCCACCCCTTCCCATCAGTTTCAATAGTGAATTACTGGTGAAAAGTTAGCCATGCATGCAGGGTCGTCTTTAACCACTTAAGACCCGGACCTTTAGGCAGCTAAAGGACCCGGCCAGGTTTTGCGATTCGACACTGCATCGCTTTAACTGACAATTGCGCGGTCATGCGACGTGGCTCCCAAACAAAATTGGTGTCCTTTTTTTCCCACAAATAGAGCTTTCTTTTGGTGGTATTTGATCACCTCTGCGGTTTTTATTTTTTGCACTATAAACAAAATAGAGCGACAATTTTGAAAAAAAATGCAATATTTTTTACTTTTTGCTATAATAAATATCCCAAAAATATATAAAAAATGTTTTTTTTTTCCTCAGTTTAGGCTGATACGTATTCTTCTACCTATTTTTGGAAAAAAAAAAAAAAAAACATCGCAATAAGCGTTTATCGGTTGGTTTGCGCAAAATTTACAGCGTTTACAAAATAGGGGATAGTTTTATTGCATTTTTATTCGTTATTTTTTTTTTACTACTAATGGTGGCGATCAGCGAATTTTTTTTTCGTGACTGCGACATTATGGTGGACACTTCTGACACATTTTTGGGACCATTGTCATTTTCACAGCAAAAAATGCATTTAAAATGCATTGTTTATTGTGAAAATGACATTTGCAGTTTGGGAGTTAACCACAAGGGGGCGCTGAAGGGGTTATGTGTGTTTACAACGATTGTGTATCCCTATAAAAGTGATCACACGATCGATGACGGTGCCACAGTGAAGAACGGGGAAGCCGTGTTTACACACAGCTCTCCCCATTCTTTAGCTCCGGGGACCGATCGCAGGACTCCAGCCGCGATCGGGTCAGTGAGTCCCGCGGTCCCGGAGCTGGGCACTAGCACAGGATGTAGAAAAAGGAAAAATTACCGCGCTAAATATCTAAATAAACAACAAAAGAGCTGCAACAGCTGAGTGTTATACACACACAATAGTAAATGCAAAAAATGTGAAGTTGCGCTGTGAGAAAAATATCAAATAAGTAAATAAAAATTATTAATATGAGTGACCTAACTAAGAAAAAATACAAAGGTGGACATTAGGATACAAAGTCTGTTGAGGACTCAGTATAAATGTGAGAAAATTATAGTAATGTAAACAATGAAGATAGTTCGTAATTTCACAAAACAGATTTAAATCAAGTCCTTAATTGAATGTTGATTATGTTTAAAGTGATCAGTGAAGTCCAAAAAGGAGAATAACACCCGTCACCAAAAATACACCAAAAATGGATGGAGGCTTACCAGAAGGCAAGCTCAATGGGCTTGCGGCTATAAACCCTAGCCCGGCCTTTAAGGGATCCTCAGCAAGTGTGGTTGTAAGGAGCTCCAAAAATAACAGGCAGGAACAAAAAGAAAAACTCACATGGTGAAGTACAGTATGTCAACACAGTTTGAATGTGACACTATTAACACCACCACCGTATCACCCACATAGGAGTACAATGTCCCCTCATTGGTATTGGTGCAAGAAATAGTGCCCCATTGTTGGTGTCAGTGGGAGGAATAGTGCCCCTTGGGCCAGGTAAAGGCTAGCAAAGGGCCACATCTGGCCCTTGGGCCGCAGTTTGGAGACCCCTGATGTAGAGCAACAATTTTTTCAGATCTTTGCCATGAGGTACTTACTTTTGTAAGATACTGTGGGCGAAGGATGTTTTCTTTGTGCTATCTCCTTTGAAAAGATCAATAATTCAATTACAATCCCTCAGCAAGAATGTGCGTTAATTAGAGAGCTGTAAGATAGGATTACTTTATATTGAATTCAGATTGTTCAAATGAAGATTTTTTTTTTTTGTACATCTTTTTTTTTTGCATCTTTTCTGTAAACAATAATAGAGGACTCATCTGAATGTAATGAATTAATATTGTAGCGATATTTATGAGATATGAAAAGATTAGATCACAATGTGCGGAGCAGACAAACATATTCTAGAAGGAACTCGGTTGTTTTATTGCAGGAATAAGAAAATATTGGACAATCAAAAACATTTTCATTGACATTCAATTCAGTGAAGACAAGTGTCAGATAACAGACAGGAAAAAGGTCCATGTTTGCACCAAGTCTAACTAATGTTATATTGGGTGACCCACTGGAGCTCCCAGTACAGAACAATATCCATAACTCCCGACTCCATTCAGATTGTTGTTACAGTTATAGATTCAATTAGAAGGCACTAAAGCTTCAGATTTTTTATTTTTTTTTTGCTGAATTAATGGGCGCTAATCAGGCTGCATTTGATGGGTGCTGGAGAGGCTGCATTTGATGGGTGCTAGTGAGGCTGCATTTGATGGGTGCTAGTGAGGCTGCATTGATGGGCGCTAGTGAGGCTGCATTGATGGGCGCTAGTGAGGCTGCATTGATGGGCGCTAGTGAGGCTGCATTGATGGGCGCTAGTGAGGCTGCATTGATGGGCGCTAGTGAGGCTGCATTGATGGGCGCTAGTGAGGCTGCATTGATGGGCGCTGGTGAGGCTGCATTGAAGGGTGCTAGTAGGCTAAATTGATGGGCGCTGGAGAGGCTGCATTTGATGAGCGCTGGTAGGCGGCATTTGATGGGTGCTAGAAGGCTGCATTTGATGGGCGCTGGTCAGGCTGCATTGATGGGTGTTGGTGAGGCTGCATTGATGGGCGCTTCATTAAAAAGGTAGGCTTTACATGGGCAGGAAAAATGGGGTGGAGCCAAGGGGGGCTGCAAAATGAGGTTTCGCCTAGGGTGCCAAAAATCCTTGCACCAGCCGTGATGGAGATTGCTATGAGAACAGTCCTCTCTATTTGCTGGTGGGTCTGAGCTCAGTGTGACAGTACAGAGACACTGAACCCAATATGAGGTAGGGGGTCCATGTGGGGGAAATCTGAAAAAAAAAAAAATCACATAATTGATTAGGCGTTGTAGTGAAAGTAATCTGCCATAGGACCGAAGTTAAATTAGTTGTCCACGATGACAGCAAGCAGGTAAGCTTCAGGTATGCAGCCCTCATCCAACTGGGGGCATCTCTACAGTAAGCAAAAAAGGGGGCGCAAAGCTTGTGTATTACCTTTAAAAAAAAAAAATGTTTAGGGCCGGGTTCACATACACTATATTAGCAAAAGTATTGGGACGCCTGCCTTTACACGCACATGAACTTTAAAGGCATCCCAGTCTTGGTCCGTAGGGTTCAATATTGAGTTGGCCCACCTTTTGCAGCTATAACAGCTTCAACTCTTCTGGGAAGGCCGTCCACAAGGTTTAGGCGTGTGTCTATGGGAAAGTTTGACCATTCTTCCAGAAGAGCATTTGTGAGGTCAGGCACTGATGTTGGATGAGAAGGCCTGGCCCGCTGTCTTCGATTTAAGTCATCCCAAATGTTTTCTATTGGGTATAGGTCAGGACTCTGTGCAGGCCAGTCAAATTCCTTCCACCCCAAACTTGCTAGTAGCACTAGTACCTTGTATCCCCAATGCCAGCTTTGAGGTCTATAGCTTTGACAACCTTTGTTGGTATGCTTTTGACATCAATATGTTTTAATAAACATTTAAAAAAAAGTAACGCACAAGGCTTTGCTGTTATTTTCTGACCAGGTAACAGTACAGATACACTGTCCCATGAAGTGTGCGGTGGAGGTGGGTCTGACCTGGTGACAATATAGAATCACTGGGCCCAGGTAAGAGCTGTGGCCTTGGATATGAGGTATGCAGTGCAGGAGATCTGACCTAGTGACGGTAAAGAGACACCGGGCCACAGGTATTAGGTATAGAGCAGGTAGGTCTAATCTGGTGACAGCACAGCAACAATGAGCCCCAGTATAAGGTGTGCAGTGCAGGTGGGTGTGACCTGGTGACAGTAAATAGACACCGGGCCCCAGGATAAGGTGTGCGGTGCAGGTGGGTCTGACCTGGTGACAGTACAAAGACACCGGGCCACAGTATAAGGTGTGCGGTGCAGGTGGGTCTGACCTGGTGACAGTACAAAGACACCGGGCCACAGTATAAGGTGTGCGGTGCAGGTGGGTCTGACCTGGTTACAGTACAGAGACACCAGGCCCCAGTATAAGGTGTGTGGTGCAGGTGGGTGTGACCTGGTGACAGTACAGAGACACTGGACCCCGGTATAAGGTGTGCAGTGCAGGTGAGTGTGACCTGATGACAGTACAGAGAAACTGGGCCCCAGTATAAGTTGTGTGGTGCAGGTGGGTGTGTCCTGGTGACAGTACAGAGACACCGGGCCCCAGTAGAAGGTGTGCGGGGCAGGTGGGTGTGGCCTGATGACAGTACAGAGACACCGGGCCCAGGTATAAGGTGTGCGGTGCAGGTGGGTCTGACCTGGTGACACCCCCGCGGTTACAATGCAACATCCAGAAGACTCTCGATCATGTCAGAATGGGTGTTGAAGAACGGAAGCGCATCAACCTCCATGGCCAAGCTTGCCGACTTTCCGCTGCGGACTCCATGTTGGATTAATATCTCCAGCAGCTTCTCCTCCTATAATAAGTAAATAAAAAAAAATGTAAAAAAAAATGATTCTGAAAAACTGATTGTTTCACCTTTAAGGACAAAGGGAATCCATAAGGGTTTAAAGAGACACTCAATGGTAAAGGAGCAGGCTTTGATCCCTCAATGGCATCCATAGACCCAGCGAGAAGAAACCACCCACCCAAAGCCCAACCCCAAGCTGAGCTGCCAGAGACACAAATATAATACATTCCTCACACTAATATATGGAGGAAGCGGGGAGGGGGGCCTTTTACAAAAAAAGAAATAAAGAAAAGATAATATATAAAAAAGGGGGGGGGGTAGCCATCCAGGGCCCTGGGGACCTCTGGGCCCTTTAAAAAAAAAAAAAAAACCTCTGGGCCCCTCAAAAATAAAAAAATATATATACAAAAATAAAAATTCATAAAAAAATAAAATAAAAAAAAAGGGGGGTTGCCATCCAGGGCCCTGGGGATCTCCGGCCCCAGGGGACCTCTAGGCCCTTTAATATAAAAAAAAAAAAAACATATATAAAAAAAAGAAATAAGAAAAAAAGAAAGAAAAAAAAATATATATAACAAAAGTATTTTTTATAAAAAAGGGGGGTTGCCATCCGGGGTCAGCGAGGAGCGCTCCGAGAGCTGATTGGAGGAAAGAGACACAACCCCCTTCACACAGCTCACAGGAACAGAGCTGAGGCAGTCAATCCCTTGGATCTCCCCTGTCCTTCCCCCGTCACCATTTTTTTTTTTTTGGTGTCAGGAAAATTTGTCAGAAGTGACTCATGCTAATAGAGGAAGGAGGCAGCAGAGAGAAATGACACCCAGTGCTCTGGATTGAGGCAAGTACACACTATAAAACAGAGGTAGTCAATCTTGGCCTTCCAGCTGTGGCAAAACTACAAGTCCCATCATGCCGCTGCCTCTAGGAGTCATGCCTGTGATTGTCAGAGTCTTGCATGGTCTCATGGGACTTGTAGTTTCCCTGCTATAGAGGGGTCAGGGCCGTCTTTCCGATTGGGCACGTTGGGCAGTTGCCCGGGGGCCCCACTTGGCTGGGGGCCCATTTGGCCAGTGAACCCACCAGTCAACTTGCTAAGCATCTGTTTAGTTGCGTTACCGCGGGCACCTGGCAGCCTCCCGCCTAATGCATGGATGTACATGGACATGTCATGCCCGCCAGCCAATAGACATCACCGCCGTCGCAGCATCACTCCCATTGTCCGCGGGGGGGGGGGGGGGGAGTTGGATGTAAAAGCTCCTGCCTGAGTCTGACCACCGAAGAGATGAGGGCGCCGGGCTGCTCCCCCCCCTCCCCCCCTCCGCTCCCAGAACTTGGATGCCTCCACTCCACCTCCTCTCTGCTCCAGGAAGCGTCCGTGCACCGTGCGGCCCGGGGGACAGCTGACTGTGAAGGAAGGACATGCCGAAGGTGGAGGCTGCCAAGGAGCCAATGGAAGAAGCAGAGCAGCGAGCACCCCAGCGAGCACCCCCCGGATCTAGAGGGAGACTCGGCGCTGCCACGCTGTTGGCCATCAGGTACCTGGCATCCTGTACACACATGCCAGCACACTGAGAGGGGGCAGGGTGAGCAGAGGAGGGACAGCGCTATGTGGTCTGTCTCAGCCAGATCCCCCTCTTCTGCCTCTGAGCCCCCCCTCCTCTGCCTCTCAGATCCCCCTCCTCTGCCTCTGAGCCCCCCCTCCTCTGCCTCTGAGCCCCCCTTCCTCTGCCTCTGAGCCCCCTGCCTCTCAGATCTCCCTCCTCTGCCTCTGAGCCCCCCCCTCCTCTGCCTCTCAGATCCCCTCTTCTGCTTCTGAGCCCCCCCCTCCTCTGCCTCTCAACCCCCTGCCTCTCAGATCCCCCTCTTCTGCCTCTGAGCCCCCCCTCTTCTGCCTCTGAGCCTCCCCTCCTCTGCCTCTGAGCCTCCCCTCCTCTGAGCCCCCCTTCCTCTGCCTCTGAGTCCCCCCTCCTCTGCCTCTCAGATCCCCCTCCTCTGCCTCTGAGTCCCCCTTCCTCTGCCTCTGAGTCCCCCTTCCTCTGCCTCTCAGGTCCCCCCCTCCTCTGCCTCTCAGGTCCCCCCCCTCCTCTGCCTCTCAGGTCCCCCCCCTCCTCTGCCTCTCAGGTCCCCCCCCTCCTCTGCCTCTCAGGTCCCCCCCTCCTCTGCCTCTCAGGTCCCCCCCCTCCTCTGCCTCTCAGGTCCCCCCCCCTCCTCTGCCTCTCAGGTCCCCCCTCCTCTGCCTCTCAGGTCCCCCCTCCTCTGCCTCTCAGATCCCCCCTCCTCTGCCTCTCAGATCCCCCCTCCTCTGCCTCTCAGATCCCCCTCCTCTGCCTCTCAGATCCCCCTCCTCTGCCTCTCAGACCCCCCTCCTCTGCCTCTCAGACCCCCCTCCTCTGACTCTCAGATCCCCCTCTTCTGCTTCTGAGCCCCCCTCCTCTGCCTCTCAACCCCCTGCCTCTCAGATCCCCCTCTTCTGCCTCTCAGATCCCCCTCTTCTGCCTCTCAGATCCCCCTCCTCTGCCTCTCAGATCCCCCTCCTCTGCCTCTCAGATCCCCCTCCTCTGCCTCTCAGATCCCCCTCCTCTGCCTCTCAGATCCCCCTCCTCTGCCTCTCAGATCCCCCTCCTCTGCCTCTCAGATCCCCCTCCTCTGCCTCTCAGATCCCCCTTCCTCTGCCTCTGAGTTCCTCTGCCTCTCAGATCCCCCTCCTCTGCCTCTCAGACCCCCCTCCTCTGCCTCTCAGACCCCCCTCCTCTGCCTCTCAGACCCCCCTCCTCTGCCTCTCAGACCCCCCTCCTCTGCCTCTCAGACCCCCCTCCTCTGCCTCTCAACCCCCTGCCTCTGCCTCTCAACCCCCTGCCTCTCAGATCCCCCTCCTCTGCCTCTCAGATCCCCCTCCTCTGCCTCTCAGATCCCCCTCCTCTGCCTCTCAGATCCCCCTCCTCTGCCTCTCAGATCCCCCTCCTCTGCCTCTCAGACAGGGGACGGGTGCCAATTGATACGCTGAATCTGAAGACAGGTGACAATGGCAGTTGACATGCTGAATCTGGTGGCAGGTGACAGTGGCAAGTGACACGCTGACACAAGTGACACGTTGTAAAATAGGTGCGTAAATTGGGGCTTGTAGGGGCCCCATAGCATTACTTTGCCCAGGGGCCCATGATGCTATTAAGATGGCCCTGAGAGGGGTAGCCTTTGTTCATATTATGCCAGGAGGCTGCTGAATCCCGATGAGCAGGACCACTGTAGCTAGTAGAACTGTAACCCAAAACAGCAAGCTGGTACAGCGGCTTCTGGGAGCCCTCAGCGATGACGTCACTATTGGTAACTGTGGTTACGCGTTTCAGGCCTCCCACTGGTTTGACAAAGGGGCAGAACCCCAAAACGCATAACCATGCCCTCTTACAGAGTGATGTCATCCCTGACCACAGCCGAGTGTTACCGAGCAGCCTGAGGGCTCCTGGGAGCCACTGTGTCAGCTGTCTGCTTGTGTTCTAACTCCACTAGCTACAGCAAACCGCGCTCATCGCAATCCAGCAGCCTCCTGGCTGCCATCAGCTTATTTCAGCCGTGTGCCTACCGACCTCTGCTTAGGACTGTCACTACATTCCAGCAGCTTCCTGAACAATCTCTGCAAACTTCAGCTGCTTACCTGCTGACCTCTTCTATTAGATGACAACCCTTCTATGGATGACATGTCTACCCCAGGGTTGCCAACCTACCGCAGCATTTTTTACTGACGAAACATTGACTGGCGGAGAACATTTTTTTTACTGTCAACCTGAGAAATTACAGAACGCCTATTGAAAACTAACACAGTAAATATTTAACCACTTAAGACCCGGACCATTATGCAGGTAATGCTGGCCCCTTTTTGCGATTTGGCACTGCGTCGCTTTAACTGAGAATTGCGCGGTCATGCGACGTGGCTCCCAAACAAAATTGGCGTCCTTTTTTCCCCCACAAATAGAGCTTTCTTTTGGTGGTATTTGATCACCTCTGTATTTTTTTTTTTGTGCGCTATAAACAAAAATAGTGCGACAATTTAAAAAATTAAAAAAAAAAAAATATTTTTTACTTTTTGCTATAATAAATATCCCCAAAATTATATATAAAAAAAACACATTTTTTCCTCAAGTTAGGCCAATATGTATTCTTCTACATATTTTTGGTAAAAATAAAAAAAATTGCAATAAGCGTTTATTGATTGGTTTGCGCAAAGGTTATAACATTTACAAAATAGGGGATAGTTTTATGGCGTTTGTATTAATATTTTTTTACTACTAATGGCGGCGACATTATGGGGGACACATTTTTGAGACCATTGTCCGTTTTACAGCAAAAAGTGCTATAAAAATGCACTGATTACTGTAAAAATGACAATGGCAGTAAAGGGGTTAACCACTAGGGGGCGCTAAAGGGGCCAAGTGTGTCCTATTGTGTGTTTCTTACTGTAGGGGGGAGTGGCTGGATGTGTGATGTCACTGATCGTCGTTCCCCATGACAGGGAATAGACGATCACTGACATTGCGACAAAGAAGTACGGGGAAGGTTTGTGTACACTCACCTCTCCCTGTTCTTCAGCTCCTGTTACCCGATCGCAGTCACAGAGCTCAGGACTAGGTTGCGAGCTCGCCGCCGCCGCCGCCGCGTTTGCGACCCATGGCTGGGCTCTTAAAAACGACGTACCTGTACGTGCATGTGCCCAGCCATGTATCGGCGTGAAGGGGTCCTCAAGTGGTTGAACAGTATAAACATGATATGGAAACACTGACAATACCTATAACAAAGTAATGAGCTTGATTTACACTTAAAAAGTCAGCACAGCATGAAATTATCAGCCCCTAATATTTACTGGCAGTTGTAAAAAAAAAAATCAATGATTTTTACAAACTGTCAGTAAATTTACTGGCGGTTGGCAACCCTGGTCTACCCTCTCTTCACAAATGTGAGTGCATTACTTTATTTACACTTTTAACAACCAGCCATGTTCTCCAGTGCTCAGTAGGTGTGAAGTCCAATTTTTAACTGATTTGTGTTTGTGAAACTCTCACCTTACTGACAGAAGGCAGTGCGGACACCCAGCTCTCTCGCTCTGACAACTTGGGGAATCCAACAGCTCTTCTCAAGTATCGATCATGGATCTCACAGGTATTCAGGAGATACAAGGCGCAGGATACGGCATAACCTCCCCAGTTAGACACACCTAGGAGACAAAACGATCAAATCAGTATTCTCTGCAAAAAAGACATAGGCCCGGATTCACAAAGCACTTACACCGACACATCTCCAGATACGCCGCGTAAGTACAAATATGTGCCGTCGTATACCTGTGCGCCGTACCCACAAACTTAGATACGCCTAAAAACAGACTTCACCCCACCGACGTAACTTGGCTACGCCGGCGTAGAGTGGGCGCATATTTACGCTGGACGCTTGTGGCTTTCCCATTGATTTTCTATTCAAATATGCAAATGAGGGAGATACGCTCGGCGAATGATTTACGCAGTTTGTGTAAGTTTTACGTTCGGCTTAAAGTTATTCCCCATAGATGAGGCGCAACCCATGCAAAGGTATGAACCAGGGAACACAAGCCTACGTATTGTACGTTGGACGTCTGAATATGGGCCAACGTGGGTCAGGCTCACAGCGTACACAGTGATCCGGCGTATCTTAGGCAGTTGTTCCAACGTGGTTGTGCGTGTGCGCACGGGGATACGTCCATGTCCCGACACATGCGCAGTTCGTTTTAAGTACTTGTCTGGCGCCCGGCCCATCATTTGCATGGGGTCACGCTTCATTAACATGGATCACGCCCACTTCCACTTACGCTGGCTTACGCCTACGAAATATACGCTACACCGGCGCAGAGTTGGGAGCATTTGTTTGTGAATTCCATGCTTACCTCTCCGCGCTGCGCCGGCGTAGCGTAAAAGAGATACGCTACAGCGGCATAAATATGCGCCGATGTATGTGAATCCAGACCATAGTGCATAAGACACTAAAGCAGGTTGAAAAAAAAAAAAAACTGTTAGCTCTGGTCGAAACTGCTGTACTAATGGTACAATGTTAGTACAGCGCTATCCCCCGCTGAGCTGTTGTGTTCTGACAAGGGGATGCCAGTGCATTCATAACATGCAAGATGTTATGAAAGGTTAACTTATCCTGTCATTTCAAGTATATATTTATATGACAATTTAACCTCTTGCCGACCAGCCTCCGACATTGTACTGAGAGCACTGATCAGGAACCAGTCGGCTGCTGGTTTTCTAGCATGCTTCTCTGATAAAAGCCACTTGAACAGGTGGCTTCTGTCGGACTGGCGGCGCTACACATGGGCCGAATTTCAAGCGTTTTTTATAGAACCGGCTGGTGCCACCTGATATTCAGCCCACGGGGCTTTAGGGTCTCTTTTACACTATATACTTCAGTGAGTCATGCGCCCCAATGTGATTTATCGTGTGTTGAATAAATAGAAGATATACCTGTGCTTAAATCCCAATAGCTTGTACAGTTATGTAATCCATCAGGTGCTAAAAGGGTGTGATCACATGTTGGAAATTCTGGATTACTCCGCAGCACACTGCTATATACCTTTTGTAGCAAACTTTGCAATAAAAAAAAAAAAAAATGGTGATTTTCAGCTCCTATATACTGTATTGCAATACATATTTAGGCTGGCCAACTGCAACAAAGTAATCCCTCTCTGGCCAGTCCCTACTCTGCTCTGCAAATGCTACAGTGGGTATAGTGCCAATATGGGGCATATATATATATATATATATATATATATATATATATATATATATATATACACACACACACACACACACACACACAAGTTGTAGGGAAGCGGACGATTTTTATTTTATTGCAACGTTTGTTAGAAAGGTTATATACAGATTGCAATACATATTTAGGCCGGCCAACTACAAAAGTAATCCCTCTGGCCAGTACCTACTCTGCAAATGCTACAGTGGGTATAGTGCCAATATGGGGCATTTACACACAAGTTATAGGGGAGCTGCATAATTTTTTTTTTTTTATTGCAACGTTTGTTAGAAAAGTTATATACAGATTGCAATACATATTTAGGCCGGCTAACTGCAACAAAGTAATCCCTCTCTGGCCAGTCCCTACTCTGCTCTGCAAACTGCAAATGCTACAGTAGGTATAGTGCCGATATGGGGCAAATAGACACAAGATGTAGGGGAGCTGCAGTATTTTTTTTTTTATTCCAACATTTGTTAGAAAGGGTATATAGCAGTGTGCAGAGGGCTAGGGGCTCATCCAGAATTTCTAGTGTTAAAATGCAGTCACACCCTTTTAGCACATGATGGATTATATACATGCACAAGGATTGGAGCACCTGTACGGTGCCTTGATAAAGTATTCGTACCCCCTTGAAATTTTCCAAATTTTGTCATGTTACAACCTAAAACGTAAATGTATTTTATTGGGATTTTATGTGATGGACCAACACAAAGTGGCACATCATTTTGAAGTGGAAGGAAAATGATAAATGGTTCTCAATGTTTTACTTAAATATGTGTAGCGGCCATTTGTATTCAGCCCCCCCCCCCCGAGTAAAAACTTTTTAGAACTAGTAGCTTTTTACAATATCAGCCAAGGATATGTATGAATGCATATTATATGTGAAAGCCTTCGCGCTATACAGAGCAATTATAGTGTAGATAAACTATATAAATATATAAATATATAAATACATATATATATAAATATATATATATGTGAAAAAGTTGCTGCAAAACCTAAAAGTGTTTACATAACACAAAATGGCAATCAAGTGAAAATAGTGATCTTGCGCTACTGAAATAGCTAATATAGTATCCAAAACAAATACCAAATAAATAAATACACGTGCCTTATATATATAATAACTGTGAAATCTAAATAAATAAATAAATAAATCAAAGTCCAAAGTGCATAAGTGCCAAGGTGAATAAAGTGTAGGTACACAGCAGTCCGTGAATAATCCAGTGTTCACAATGTTCGTGCAGGTGCCACCAACCCAACACACCTGGCTAAAAAGTTTTGGAGATACCAGATGATATTTGATGCAGTTATTTCGTGGCAGTGAGGTGAGAGGCCTGTGAGGCTGTTTGTTCCACGGAGTGGCACCTGCACGAACATTGTGAACACTGGATTATTCACGGACTGCTGTGTACCTACACTTTATTCACCTTGGCACTTATGCACTTTGGACTTTGATTTATTTATTTATTTATTTAGATTTCACAGTTATTATATATATAAGGCACGTGTATTTATTTATTTGGTATTTGTTTTGGATACTATATTAGCTATTTCAGTAGCGCAAGATCACTATTTTCACTTGATATGTATGAATGCAGACTCAGCATTGCCATGACTGCAGCCTCACCATTGCTATGACTGCAGCCTCACCATTGCCATGACTGCAGCCTCACCATTGCCATGACTGCAGCCTCACCATTGCCATGACTGCAGCCTCACCATTGCCATGACTGCAGCCTCACCATTGCCATGACTGCAGCCTCACCATTGCCATGACTGCAGCCTCACCATTGCCATGAATTGACATGAATGAAGCCTCACCATTGACATGAATGCAGCCTCACTATTGACATGAATGCAGCCTCAAATGCAGCCATCAGTGCAGCCTGATCCATGCCCATCTGCAGCCTCGAAGGAGACAGGGGACAAGGAGGGGGCGGGAAGAGTGCCAACAGATTACATAAAACATTGTTTTTCTCAGTGGCCTCTTTAATAAAGCGCCATGTAAAAAGGAAATTCTCACTGTATCTATTCTGTCGGCACTCGTCCCGCCCTGCTCCCTGTCCCCTCCGAGGCACATATATAACATAAATACAGGTATATAGGTTTTATGACCCCAGTGGCGCTTGGGGATTAGTTGGGGCCACAAAAGACATATAGCCAAATTAACAGTGGGGCCATTTGAAACCGGAACGCTGGGCCACAATTGGCCCGCAGGCCAGACTTTGGACATGCACTAGAGCAGGGGTGTCAAACTTAATTTCATTGTGGGTCGCATCAGCATTATGATTGTCCTCAAAACTGAGATGGTTGCATCTGTAAAATTAGATGACCAGCTCATCCCTTCCCCTTACATTAGATGTCAAGAGCCACCCCACCAGCAGAAGTTGTGTCCCCCACTCTCCCTTACATCACAGTGCACCCCCCTTTCCTTATGCTGCTGCTGGGAAGAAGCCGGATGCATTGCTTGATAGCAGAAAGTAGGGGTCTGGAGTAGGACCAGAGAAGGGCTGGAGTTCTCCAGAAGCTGCAGGAGAGGTGTGAGGGCCACATTAAATGGCCTGGAGGGCCAGAATCGGCCCACATGCCTTGTGTTTTGACACCTGTGAACTAGAGTGTCTATGTTTTAAACAATTGTCAGAAGCATTTATGCCAGCTGAATGAAATGTCCTCTGTAATTTTTGTAAGAAAATAATGCCTGTATTAGCAGTGCCATCTAGTGGCCAAAATGTGGTAATGTTTTTTCATTAGGTATTTCAAAAAAACTATACATTACTTTAGTCCTTGGAAATAAAAGAAAAGCTTCAAAGCATGTCAGGAATCCAGAAAGTTGTGGAAAGAGGCGGCCAGGCCAGCAGACCGGCAGCACTCACAACATAAAGGAGATTTTTCAAGTAATTGCATATTGGATTGTCAAATATAACTATTCTTTGTATCATTATTATTACTATTCTGATGTTATAAAATGAAAGTGCATGCTGTGACCATAGATTTCCTTTAAAAACATACCAGCGATAACTACAAAGTCAGCAGCAACGTCGCAGGCTATGGTGTCACCATTTGGGATATGCTTCTTCACCAGTTCTTTCACCTTGCCGGTACCAAGTTCATTCCCTCCATCTCCGATACCTAACAAGAGAATATTAAAACCGGGTGAGGACACTGCTGGGACGTCACAGCTACATTCAGAAATATCTGCATACATACCGGTCGTCGATATACCGCGGATATTCTGTGCGGCCTCAAATAAGTCGTCGATGGGATCCACCAAGTGTTTGATGTTTATTTTCCTGGCATTGTAATAATTACCATCATTGGCTCGTCCAGCACGTTCTATGGCTACCAAGTGGTCAAACCTAAAAAGAAAATAATTTGTACTGTTCTGTTTCAATTTATTTATTGGTTTGACCATTGAGTGTAAAAGATCCAGTGCAAGTGTGATAGACTCACCCGGGACCATAGGTGTGCGCACAGGGTGTGCCTGGGCACACAACAATCATCCTGTGTGCTTCCGACTTCCCACGCTTCCTCTCTCCCCATGCAGTTTCCCTTATCTCCACTCCACTTCCTTTTTTGAATGTACACAGCAAGGGATCTGTACTGGTCGTTCCCCGTCTTCATTCTTAACTGAAGAATAGTAAACTATGTATATCGCAGGCTGCAGAGAAAGTGACTGGGGAATCTCTGTCCTCAGTTTCTTTCTCTGTCTCAAAAGTGAGACATCAGGGGTCTGTTTAGACCCTTGATATTTCACCAAAGCCTCATAACAGAGCTCCAAAAAAAATGTATAATATTATTGTAAAAAAATAATTAATAATATTGTAAAAAAAGAATACAAGTAAAAAAACTACTGACATTATCCACTGCCCTACTGACAGCAATCTTTGCTCTACTGACACCATCCACTGCTCTGCTGCTATACACGCAGTTGAATTGCGCTCTGGTGTGCACACCCTAATGCAACAGGCTGCGCACATCAATGCCCGGGACAGAGGCTTTTGGAGGGGACTGAATGCTAGCCTCTTGCCTACCGTCTAAGCGCCCCTGGCTTTTGAGGGAGCTGCAAGCATTTAGAAAGACGTTCTGTTATGTAATGCAAAAGGACATTATTAACCGCTTCAATACCGGACATTTTCACTCCCTTCCTGCCCAGATACATTTTTAGTTTTCAGCGCTGTCGCACTTTGAATGACAATTGCGCGCTCATGCAACACTGTACCCAAATGAAATCTTTATGTTTTTCCCCCCCCCACAAATAGAGCTTTCCGTTGGTGGTATTTGATCAATATGTAGAAGAATACATATCGGCCTAAACTGAGGAATTTAAAAAAAAATTATTTTAAAAATTGATATTTATTAAATCAAAAAGTAAAAAATATAGTGTGTTTTTTTTCAAAATTGTCGCTCTTCTTCTTTTGTTTATAGCGCAAAAAATAAAAACCGCAGGGTTTTCATTTTTTGCACTTTAAACAAAAGAGCAGCAATTTTGAAAAAAATGTTTTACTTTTTGATTTAATATCAAATTTTTTAAGCAAATTTTTTTTCCCTCAGTTTAGGCCGATACGTATTCTTCTACATATTTTTGGTTAAAAAAAATAAAAAAAAAATCGCAAAAGGCATTTATTAATTGTTTGCGCAAAGGTTATAGCGTCTACAAAATAGGGGATAGATGTTTACATTGCAATGGACACATCGGACACTTTTGACACTGCTTTAGGACCATTCACATTTACACAGTGATTAGTGCTATAAAAATGCACTGAATACTGTGTAAATGTGACTGGCAGGGAAGGGGTTAACACTAGGGGTTAATATGTTTCCTAGTGAGTGATTCCAACTGTAGGGGGGCAGGGGACTCACAAGGGGAGGAGACCGATGTGTGTTCCTCTGTACTGGGAACATTAGATCGGTCTCCTCACCGCCGACAGGACCTGGAGCTGTGTGTTGACACACAGATCCATGGCCCTGCCGTGAATTCGGGCAATCGCGGTTGCCCGGTGGACAACGCAGTCGCCGGGCACGTGCACCGGATCGTGAGCGATGCCACCGGCATGGGTGCTGCCCCTAGTGGCTGCGAAAAGCGAAGGACGTCATATGACGGACGTCCACCCGGAGGGAGAGACAGTTCCTGCCGACGTCATATTACTATGGCTCGGTAGGGAACTGGTTAAAAAGGCCATGATGGTCTCTGCAAGTGTAGGACTCATAGCAGATAATGATGTCATCAGCAACCCACCTGTCTGGGGCCCCCCGCCATAATGTGTTTATTGTAAGTAGATCTGCTATGGTCTGAAGGAGTTCTGTGTTTATACTTATGATTGTTCATCCGATCCGCAGATGGAAGAAAAAAAATAGGACATTCTTCCGTCTGCAAATCGGATCTTTGCGGAGGCGGGTGATTACGGGTGTCAGCGGATGTTTATCCGCTGACACCCGCAATCACATAGGGACCAATGTATGTCCCTTTTTCATGCGCAAACGGATGGATGAATAAGCGGACATACGGTTCGCACATGTGAAAGGGGCTTAAAGTGTATAAAAGCCTGTATTCTTCTTCAAATAAACAGTACTTATTCTGGTTTACTCCAAAACTGGTGTTGCCTAGTTCTTGGGGTAACTATAGCCAGATTCATGGGTCTTGTGTTCCAGAGCTTAGGAAGCGACAGACTGATAGAAGGACTCAATCGGAGTGTGGGAAGAGATTGTCACAGCAAGCATATAAATCGCCCACGCAGGGGCTAAAAAATGGTCAAGTATTACAGAAGATTCCATAAAAATTACAAACATGGCAACCATCGAAAAACAATTCTATACGATGAAGATACTAGTATCAAAGAATCATGAATGCTAAAGAAAAAAAGGCCATTATTCACGGCCTTATCACAGTCGTCCCTGGGGTGGCACAACTTCTGCCACCAACCCCAGAGGACAGTGTTTGTATAAACAAAAAGTGGTAGAGAGAAGAGGAGGAGAAATAAGATCCAGAGAAAGGGTAAAAAAAGAAATGAGGAAAGCTCAGACTCTGAAGTTTTTGCCAGTGACAGTCAGATAAGACCCAAACAAGCTGGTTTAAAGGGGTTGTAAAGGTACATTTTTCTTTTCTAAATAGCTTCCTTTAGGGTCCTTTCAGACGTCCGCATCCGTTCGTCCGTTTTTACAAGTCCGTTTACAGACTTGTAATGGTTCCCTATGGGATCGCGTCCGTTAGCGGATGATGCATCCGCTAACGTCCGCAAAGATCTGCATCCGTAAAGCTCTGCTTTTTTGGACGGAAGAAAACCCTATTTTACTTCCGTCCGGCGGATCGGATGAATACGGACACACGGTCCGTATTCATCCGATTCCTCATAGGGGAGAGCGGAGGAAAGACAGGGCGGTCTCTGCACAGTGTGCGGGGACCGCCCTGTCCGCCGACAGCTCAGCGAGGATTTACGGATGACCCCCGCTGAGCCGACGGACACACACGGAGCGGACACAAAAACGGTCCGCTCCGCGTGAAAGGACCCTTACCTTAGTGCAGTCCTCCTTCACTTACCTCATCCTTCCATTTTGCTTTTAAATGTCCTTATTTCTTCTGAGAAATCCTCATTTTTTGTTCTTCTGTCTGTAACTCTACACAGTAATGCAAGGCTTTCTTCCTGGTGTGGAGTGTCGTGCTCACCCCCTCCCTTGGACTACAGGAGAGTCAGGACGCCCACTAACACACAGCTCCTTTCTCTATCTGCAATGTAGAGAGCGTCCTGACTCTCCTGTAGTCCAAGGGAGGGGTGAGCACGACACTCCACACCCGGGAAAAAGCCTTGCATTACTGTGTGGAGTTACAGACAGAAGAACAGGAAGTGAGGATTTCTCAGAAGAAGTAAGGACATTTAAAAAGCAAAATGGAAGGATGAGGTAAGTGAAGGAGGACTGTACTAAGGTAAAGGAAGCCATTTAGGAAAACATTTTTTACCTTTACAACCCTTTAAGAGAGGTAAATTCATTCGAGATCTATGGTTCCAGATCTTGAGAAATTTGGAATGAGAATCATTCACAATACTGGACAGCTCCTTGTGGAGCATTAGGCCCCTTTCACACTGGGGCAGGAGGTGCGTCGGCGGTAAAGCGTCGCTATTTTTAGCAGTGTTTTACCAACAATTTAGCAGAGCTATTCGGCCGCTAGCGGGGGCAGTTTTACCCACCGCTAGCGGCCAAGAAGGGGTCTGCAGGCGCCTTGCCGGCGGTATAGCCGACGTGTCCCATTGATTTCAATGGGCAGGAGCGGTGGAGAAGCGGTATACACACCGCTCCAAAGATGCTGGTTGCAGGACTTTTTTTACCATCCTGCTAGCGCACCGCTCCTGTGTGAAAGCCCTTGGGGCTTTCACACTGGAGACACAGCAGCGGCTGTTTAGGGTCGGTTTGCAGGCGATATTTTTAGAGCAATAGCGCCTGCAAACTGCTGCAGTGTGAAAGGGGTCCAAGAGCGGTCAAACATGACTTTATTCCTTGGAAGCCAATGCCTGGGGTCTTCCAGGCCTGTGCTATGGTCCGTTTGGCAAAGATAAACAGGTAAGTTGCCGGCTTCTGCTGCAGCACATATAAGCCAGGTACCGGGCAATGGAAAAGGGTCAACTTAGCATCTCTGCATGCCGTTAGATGGAACATGGTCTGGAGCAGACTGAAGACCCGGGACCAAAACCCCACCAGTCTAGGACAGGATCACCAGGTATGGAGGACATCCCCTCCACTTTGTCCACAGTTGTGAAAGCATCTGTCATTTGTACCTTTTTAACAACTGCTTAAAGGGTTAGTTCACCTTTACAGAAAAAAAGGGAGGAACAGATTTTTGCTTGAAACTGCCTTAAAATACCCTTTGAAATGTGCCTGCTGCCCTCAAACGCCTGTGCTCTATGCTGGGATGGGACAGTAATGGCCATACCTATTCTCACACAGACGTGCTTAGGAGGAGAGGGGCCATGTCTGGAGGATGGGTCCTAGTTCCTGGGCACAGTAAGGATCTCTTAGCAACTCTGCTAGAATTTTTATTTTAATTTTTTTGTTAGATTTTCTTTAAATGGGTTTCTATTTTACAACATATAAAATAACATTCCTGCCAGTATTTCTAACCTGGGCAAGGCCGGATCTTCACTCCCACTCAGGAATTTTAAAGCGGCATCTGGAGCATCCGCCTTGTAAGATAACAAAGGCACAGGCGTTTTCAGCACTCCTGTTCAAAAATAAATATAAAAACAATTATATATTTGAATAAATATTTAAATATATTATTTATTTTTTCTTTCACTGGTAAATTTTAATAATAAAAATAAGAATAATTTAAGAAATGTAATCTCTATATATATATATATATATATATATATATACATATACATACACACACACATATACATACACACAGTGCCTTGGAAATGTATTTATACCCCTGAACTTTTCCACATTTTGTCATGTTACAATCAAAAATGTAAATGTATTTTATTGGAATTTTATGTGATAGACCAGGGCTCAAAATTTCAAGCCCTGAGCTACTAGCCAGACCTCAAGAGTTACTCGCCACCAGTTGCCCCACCTAACAGCCCATTCATACACTGCCCCACGCCTAATTGCACCCCTAAACACGCCCTCATAGTTTAGCTCATGGAATGACACCGTTATATGTTTTATGCAAAATCAAGTTACACAATTAAATATTACCAACAACTTTAACAAAATAAGACAGGGCATGGGGACAGAACAGAGGGACAGGGCACTAGAACCAGGGCTCTTCCCCATCCATCCAGTCTCCTCTGCAACTCCCATCCATCCTCTCTTTCCTCTCCTATTCATCTCATCAGGAGCCCCTGTGTGCGGCTTTACGCTTTCATGTCCCCACTTCCCCCTTTTATTCAAGCTTGCAGTGAGGAGAGGACCTGCAGCACAGTGGGAGGGAGTACAATCCAGCTCCAACTGCACAGCCATTGACACCATAGCACAGCGTACACTGACACCACACAGCACACATTGAGACCAGTCTGTTCGCAGTGCTCAGGCTGAACTGCTGGACACTTTCAGTGAGCGCTGCACTGCCTACCTGGAACACCCCGAGTGGTCATTTTCACAATCCTCCACCTCACTCATTACTTCCTGCTCCCCAGCTACATTGGTCGGGGGGCAGGCTCAGAGAGGTCATGCTGTTGGGTCCCATGGCTTAATGAGAATTGTAAGGAGAGCACCTTTGTACTGCTCTGCCTGTGCGTGGCTCAGACTACTTTTCTTGAGCATGCACCTTTCCTCTTCGGCCGCCAATCGCATCAGGGGTCTAAGTGTAGGTACAGATTGGAGGGAGATTGGTCATGCAGCCCCGACACTCGCCCCCAGCTTAAATCCACTTGGCAAATGCTAGCAGGCAAGTGGAAATTTTGAGGGCTGTGATAGACCAACACAAAGTGGCACATAATTGTGAAGTGGAAGGAAAATGATAAATTGTTTTCAATGTTTTTCTTACAAATAAATATGTGTGGCGGGCATTTGTATTCAGCCCCCGAGTCAAAACTTTGTAGAACTAGTAAATTTATACAATATCAGCCAAGGATATAAATGCAGCCTCACAACTGCCATGAATGCAGCCTCACCATTGCCTTGAATGCAGCCTCACCATTGCCATGAATGAAAAGTGTGGGGTACATTTGTACTCAGCCCCCTTTACTCTGATACCCCTAACTAAAATCTAGTGGAACCAATTGCCTTCAGAAGTCCCCTAATACACCGTTCCAAAAGCGCCAAACTGCTGGGAAAGCATCGACACTTTGCAGGCAGTTTTAAATCCTTTTCAGCCACTAGGAACCTCTGCAAAAATGAAGGTAAAGCTTTACTGCCGACGTCACCGACGCCTCAGCTTTTCAAAGCTTTAAAAAATACAACAAAAACTTGTCAAAAAATGCTACGGTGAGAAAGCAATTTACAGGGCACAGTGGGGACAATTGGCACAGCGGCGACCATTAAAGGGCACAGTGGTGACAATGGATGGCACAGTGGCTGCGTTTAATGGCATGGCACAGTGGTGACAATGGATGGCACAGTGGCTGCGTTTAATGGCATGGCACAGTGGTGACAATGGATGGTACAGTGACTGCATTTAATGGCATGGCACAGTGGTGCAAATTGATGGCATGGCACAGTGACTGCATTTGATGGCATGGCACAGTGGTGCAAATTGATGGCACAGTGGCTGCGTTTGATGGAATGGAACAGTGGCTGTGTTTGGGCACAGTGAGACTGCAATTTTTTTTTTCCTTTGCGCCCCCCCCAAAAATTTTGAGCACCAGCCGCCACTGAATAATATAAGTGACTGGAGATCATTTGGACAAAAGTAAAAACCAACCTTGCTCTACGGCCTTCTCTATGATGCTCCTGTTCATATCAATGGCACGCTCATCTGTCACTATGGCAGCCTTCTTCCCCAGAGCCTGCAGCATGGCCGCCATTGCGATTGCCCCAGGTGGTCCGTCGTTCTCCTCTGGGGGTTGGTGCTGGAAGTGGGTGGGGAAGCCGGTGGTTATGAGGATGGATTTGGCATGAGATAGAGACAAACAAGACTTCAGGAGCTCATCCCGGACAAGAAGGTTCTTTATTCCGCGGTCACCTGGAGCACATTAAAGTATTAAATTAAATTAAGGGCAAGATCAGGTATTGAAATAAAAATGTGTTTTGTGATTTTAATGCTTAGGTTTTTGTTTTTAAAATCAGATGCAATTTGCGTCAATAGAACAAAAAAATTGCGCAAATCACACTGTAGAGGATCGAATGCGAGTCTAACAGGAATACGGTGTGATTCCTGTCTGAATTGCATGCGATTTCTCCCACCGCTCCTAAGTGTGTGTATGCCTGGGTTCTCACATACATCACATTTGATTCGCACCGCATTCCTTTGCCAATCACATGCGAAGTCTGTGCAATGCGAATTCAGTCTTACAGTTGTACGGCTGAATTCGAATTAGATTTGCTCAAAAAAGGTCCAGGACCGTTTTTTTTCTCGCACTGGAATCGGATCACACCTACATCTCCTCCAGCCCTGTGGGCATCTCCAGCGGTCCTGATTTGCTACTATTAGCAGACCGGGACACAGATGTAGATAATTTTGCATGCCTATTTACCAAGAATGGTGACAGAACTACTTTTGGCTTTACTGCGCATTGACAAAGTTAGTTCCTGCTCTTCTTTTTAAATCTTTTGTGTTTATGACTATCATTGCAGCGTTTACCTGGATCCACTCCAATGATTTTCTCCAGCGCTCGGATCTTGTCTGCTGCCCGCTGTGACACCAGGCTGTACTGTAGGGGATCAGAGGAGATCTGAATGACCAGGGGGGTCTGGCCGGAGTCGGACTCTGGTGCGTCCTCATTCTTTATGTCTGTGATGAACATGCAGCCAGGAGAATGTGTGAATGCCAGGGGAGATTCTGAGACAGAGACAAAGGAAAACGTCAGAATGTAAAGATCGGATCGTTACAAATGATACAAACCGACATAGAAGATCAGCTGAATGGTTGGAAGTGAGACGATACAATGAGCTCGCTATTTATACAATTCAAGAGAATCACAAGAGTTCTTTTTCCCCCAACTTGGCCAAATAAGATAGACCAGCATCTTTTTTTTTTAATTTCTAATAATTTTTATTGAAATGTATTTTATAAGAGAAAGGTATAAACCACATTGTATAATAACATTGGGAAAATGCAAAGTTATACATCTACACAAACTTACAAAATACAACAAATAGAATTACATGTGGTAGAGGAAATCTAGATCTACTGAAGTTCATGGTTGCGGTAAGCATAACCACATGCACAAAGACTACAAAATCTTGCCACCACGGTACATTTTAAGATATCTACTTTGTCTAACAGTAAACCACTGAGGCACAATGCGAACTACACATCGGAGTCTTAACAGAAGACATCTACATACTAAGGCCCAGATTCAGAGTGCGGACGCACATAATGCCGCCGTAGCGCAAACGCCTGTACGCCACGCTGACGTAGCGTGGAGAGGCAAGCATAACATTCAGCAAGCTCCCAACGCTGCGCCAGCGTATCGTAGGTTTCAAAGGCACAGGCCGACGTAGGTGGAAGTGGGCGTGACCCCATGCAAATGATGGTCCGAGCATGGTGCAGTGTTTTATGCCTGGCGTATCACGAACTGCGCATGCGCGCCGTGACGTGGACGCTTGCCCAGCACCCTTATGCGCATGTTCACAACCACGCCGGCACAACTGCCTAAGCTAAGCCGGATCACCACATACGCCGTGAACTTAACGTACACCCAGCCAGACACGTCCAACGCACAATACGCCGGCTTGTGTTCCCTGGTGCAGACCTTTGCATGGCTGTTGCCGGGTTGCACCTCATCTATGGGGAATAATACGAAGAGAACTTGGACTGTCGCACTCCAAAAATGTTCTTTTAATTAAAATCGATCACAAAAATAAACATGCCACAGCAAAAAAATTGGAACAAAAGCTAACGTTTCGCACTGTAGCTTCAGTGCTTAGTCATAGCTAGTACTAGCTATGACTAAGCACTGAAGCTACAGTGCGAAACGTTAGCTTTTGTTCCACTTTTTTGCTGTGGCATGTTTATTTTTGTGATCGATTAATTAAAAGAAAATTTTTGGAGTGCGGCTGTCCAATTTCTCTTCGTATTTTTGCATCACCATTGCATTGCCAGCACCCATGGTTTGGATCCATTGAGGAGGTTTTGAAGACTACTGAGCGGTAATTTTTCTCTCTACTATATCTATGGGGAATAACTTTACGCCGAGCGTACAACTTACGCGCACCTCGCGTAGCATGCGTTGGGCGCATGCACGTTCGTGAATCGCCGTATTTCCCTCATTTGCATGTTTGAATGCCTAATCAATGGGAGCAGCAACATGCATCCAGCCCATATGTGCACCCACACTACGTCGGCATAGGGTGGCCAGTTTTTAGACGCATCTTGGTTTGTGGGTCTGGCGCACACATACGCCGGCGAACATTTGCACTTACGTCGGCGTAACTTGATATACGTCGGCGTAAGTGCTTTGTGAATCTGGGCCTAAATACACATTCAACCAGACTCACAGTCATAGTCTTGTGCACTGGCGTAATGTATGGTTTCCGATAGGGTTGCACCGATACCAGTATTAGTATTACGAGTATTAGTACTCGTGCAAATGCTCAGATATCTGAAACCAACAATTTCAGACTCGGTTATTTCAGCTGGCAGCAGGATTCCCCCACTGGCAGCTGAAATAAAAATAAAAATAAATTATCAATTATCAGTTGTGGAGTGGGGCCGTTTCACTTATTCAGCTGTCAGTAGTGTTTCCCCTGTTTGACATATTGAGGCGTATGTAACCTGTGTGTATCTGGCACTGATGCTAGCCAGTGCCTCCCCAGCCACCCACCTCACCGCACGTCCCTGGATTCTGTGCGCCTGTTGCTTGGTTGTTACGGACTCTTGTCCATCTAATCATGCATTCAAGATCCTGCATCTGCCAGCTGGCCTAACGCTCTGTCTTCAGTTCCACTTTTCCTACAAGATATCCCAACATGGATCTCCTACAGGCACCCTTGCCACTCTGTGCTCTGTTATACCCGATCATCACCCCCAAGAGAAACTGGACAAGAGGTGTAAAGGAAGCCCTCTCATCATCCTGGGCTCAACCAGGTACGTGACTGGTACATAAAGAAACAAACTGTATAACATATGAGAATACCGTGACACGTACTGCAGCTTATGACCGCTTCCACACCAGTGACACCGCAAGCCCAGAAGACGGGGACATCCCCGGGCTGAGCCTCTACTGGATCCCCATAATCTGTTTTCTGAAGATCCTTTATACCCAGAAGATCTAGAAATAGACATGTACGAGAACAGGCCAGGACATTTAGATATTATAAAAACTATAACTATATGAATACAGCTTTAATATAATAAAACCAGATTTAATACAATAAACATATGACTCACCTGTCCATCTCCCCCTTCAATGTGTTTTAGCCCACTAAGGGCTAAATCATGTCAATGATCAAAACATTAGTGGGGTGAAATGTCTTGAAGCAGGAGGTGGACAGGTTAGGAATCCTCTAATTGTTAAATGAAAATGGGTTTTACAGTGAAGGCATTCGTGTGTAGCCCGTTCATTTCTACTTTACAAACAGCACAAATGGGTGGGACTTCGTTCTTGGGCGTGTACCTGATGGGAGCCAGAGGTACAGGGAAAGAGGAAAGTTGGCAGCGGCATAGTTACAGTTCTTTCCAAAAATTTTAGGGCTTAGAGCCTCCATACAGGGATCTCTGTGAGAAGCAGTGGTCTCTCTGCAGAGGTTCGATCCTAACCCCACCCCTCCATTTCCCCCATGCTAATTCAGAGCTAGAGGTCTACAAATCAGTGGCAATCATGAGCTTTGCTGATGCATAGCTATAGGTCTGACTCAGCTTGGGGTGTGTTGGACCTCTACATAGAGGCTGCTGCTTCCACACAGACAACAAGAGTCCTTTTATATAGGATTCTGACCAGTAACGGGCCGTGCATTGAGGGCGCATGGGCGCCACTCCCCCATGTCCCTGCTGCCGCCCCCCTATCCATGTACCTGGCGCCTTTCAGGATGCCGGGTGCCTGGATTCCTATGATGGAGCTGGGCAGGGTGTTTTTTTTAAAGCACCTGATTAGACCCAGAGGCTCTGATAGGCTTCAAAAATGGGTGGACTCAGGGCGCAGAGAGTGCGTCCTGATCCCACCCAACTGTGTGACCATAGCAAATACATTTTTGCTATTTTCACACTACAGTGCCTTCCCGCCAATCAAGGAGGCAGGTCGTGAGACCCGTTTCTCGATTGGCCAAAGCGACAGGAGATCCTATTGGATGGCTAGTGCTTTGGCGGTAGAGGAGACACAGAGCAGAGGAAGCATGAGGAGCGGACATTGGAGCAGCTGCTGTCTGCACTGTGGAGGAGAGTGGAGACACAGGAGGACCTTTTCCACAACCCGGTAAGTGCCAAACCTCCTGTGGGATGGGGGGGGTGCTCTATATACCCTGATCTGTAATGCTGACCTATATACCCTAATCTGTAATGCTGACCTATATACCCTAATCTGTGAGGCTGACCTATATACCCTAATCTGTGAGGCTGACCTATATACCCTAATCTGTGAGGCTGACCTATATACCCTAATCTGTGAGGCTGAGCTATATACCCTAATCTGAGAGGCTGAGCTATATACCCTAATCTCTGAGGCTGAGCTATATACCCTTATCTCTGAGGCTGAGCTATATACCCTAATCTCTGAGGCTGAGCTATATACCCTTATCTCTGAGGCTGAGCTATATACCCTAATCTCTGAGGCTGAGCTATATATATACCCTAATCTCTGAGGCTGAGCTATATATATACCCTAATCTCTGAGGCTGAGCTATATATATACCCTAATCTCTGAGGTTGAGCTATATATATACCCTAATCTCTGAGGCTGAGCTATATATATACCCTAATCTGTGAGGCTGAGCTATATATATATATATATATATATATATATATATATATATATATATATATATATATACACCCTAATCAGTGAGGCTGAGCTATATACCCTAATCTGTGAGGCTGAGCTATATACCCTAATCTGTGAGGCTGAGCTATATACCCTAATCTGTGAGGCTGAGCTATATACCCTAATCTGTGAGGCTGAGCTATAGACCCTAATCTGTGAGGCTGAGCTATAGACCCTAATCTGTGAGGCTGAGCTATAGACCCTAATCTGTGAGGCTTAGCTATAGACCCTAATCTGTGAGGCTGAGCTATATATCCTAATCTGTGAGGCTGAGCTATATACCCTAATCTCTGAGGCTGAGCTATATACCCTAATCTCTGAGGCTGAGCTATATATATACCCTAATCTCTGAGGCTGAGCTATATATATACCCTAATCTCTGAGGCTGAGCTATATATATACCCTAATCTCTGAGGTTGAGCTATATATATACCCTAATCTCTGAGGCTGAGCTATATATATACCCTAATCTGTGAGGCTGAGCTATATATATATATATATATATACACCCTAATCAGTGAGGCTGAGCTATATACCCTAATCTGTGAGGCTGAGCTATATACCCTAATCTGTGAGGCTGAGCTATATACCCTAATCTGTGAGGCTGAGCTATATACCCTAATCTGTGAGGCTGAGCTATATACCCTAATCTGTGAGGCTGAGCTATATACCCTAATCTGTGAGGCTGAGCTATAGACCCTAATCTGTGAGGCTTAGCTATAGACCCTAATCTGTGAGGCTGAGCTATATATCCTAATCTGTGAGGCTGAGCTATATACCCTAATATGTGATGCTGATCTATATACTCTGTCCTGTGATTTTGGGTTTGTTTACTCTGTCCTGTGATTTTGGGTTTGTTTACTCCTGACACTATGGGTGGAAGCAAGTGAAATACAGGGGATGCAGTGGGTGGATTCTATAAGGGGTGGGGCTTATGAGAAGTGGGATGGGTCAAAAAAGAAGGGTCTAGCGCCCACTCCAGGCCCCTTAGGCTGTGACTGCTTTATGCTATAGGAAGAAAACAAGCTGTAAGACATTGAACAGCTTTTGAATGTATTTAGCTGATTTAAACTAGAGGTTCAACTGGGATTTACGGGAAGGTCATACAGCAGTTGGTGATAAATTATACCAACAGACTCCTGGTCTCATTTTCCCAATAAAAGAAAAAAAAATGTGTCACCTGCCCAAGACCCAAGTCAAGCTGGCAATTTTGCCCTTGTCATCACCTTGCTGATGGTAAAGCGACTTAAACGCATCGGTCTTTTACATTAATGAAAGTCATTATCCCAAAATATTTCAAAATTCCAAATGCCAGCGATGAAGCAACATCAGAGAAACAGCGCCTTGGCATGGGCAGCGGGAGAGTGGTTCTATAGGAGAGGGTGGGTTGAAGCCTTGGTGATTTTGGCAATGGTGAGTTGTCACCATAAACATTAGCAAATGTGACATAAGTCTTATATTGTGCAGCAATGCCAAAAACCCTGTAATGCGGACTGGTAATTGTGACAGACTCACCCGGGACATCCCCGAACCATCTTATGTCTAAAATCATCCTATGTCCACTAGGGGCATAGGATGACTGAGAAATAACATCTTGGACTACCTGAGATGGGAGTATTATGTAATTATTATCCACAATATTCCAGAACTATTTACTGGTTGTGTATTGTGTAGCAGGTGAGCGGAGACAAGACGTCTACTCTGACAGGTCATATCTCGGAGTCACCTCGTCTGGGTGAATAATTAGTTAATTAGCTCATGTTAATTTATGTTCTGGTTACCTCCTCTTTAAACTGTATATAATACTGTTTTCTTGGTTCTATTAAACACTCCATGTTCAGCACACAAACAAATCTTGTCTCGTTGTGTGTTGAAGGCAGCTGGAATATCTGATATCTATATCCAGAATGATAGGAAGCGGTATATGATGGACTCAATCGGAGTGTGGGACATTCCGTTACAGTAATGTTATGCTAAAGCTCAATAGTTCTGACAGCACCAGTGTGATATTGCTGTTAACACAGGCAGGCGTTTCAGCTGGGGAAACCATTGCCCATTTTTTTACATGTAGAATATAGTGGTTTTGAATTAATTTTATTTTATGTATTTACTTTTTTTTTTCATATGAATGCACACAAAAACATCCTAGTTTTACAAATAAACATTGTATAAGTGACAAAGGAATCCCAGAGCACTCGGAGATAGTTCAAGAGATAGCACTAATAAAGAACCTTGCTTTGCGGCTCTGTTTGTCCGATTGAAACCTTGTAGTGGGCCAACGAATAGGGAAGAAGACACTGCACAGATGACTCATTGGTGTCCCATGAACATAAAATAGGGTGCTCTTAGCACACAAATTTTTTTCTGTTATTTTTTTTTTGTAAAAAAGTAAGTTTTCTTCTGCACTGATGGGCACCAATGAGCACAGATGAGGCAGCACTGATGGGCACCGATAGGTGGCACTGATATGCGGCACTGATGGGTACTCATAGGCGGCACTGATGGGCACTCATAGGCGGCACTGATGGGCACTCATAGGCGGCACTGATGGGCACTGATAGATGGGCACTGGGCATAGATGGCACTGATGGACACTGGGTGGCATTGCTGGGCATCATTTCAGTCAGTGTCCATGTTGCCAGTCAGTGCCCATTTGTGGGCACTGATTGGCATTGATTGTGTTCAATTTTTTAATTTTTTTGGTGCCTATTTTTGCTCTATTGAGCACTCTGTCAGACGCGAGTGAGCAAGAGCCAATCAACAGCTCTTCCTGTTTACATTGTGATCAGCCGTGATTGGACACGGCTGATCACGTGGTAAAGAGCCTTCGCCGGAGGCTCTCTACCAAGATCGGAGATGCAGGGCGTCAGACTGACACCCGCATCACCGTCGAGTCAGGATTTCACAACCACTTCCCGGACGTCAATTGACTATTCAGTGACTATTGACGGTTAAGTAGATAGATGCAATTTTGTGCAGTGAGTCCACATCAGACAGGCTTTTATAGTTAAGGGCCTGGGGGCCCATGTTTATTAAACAAAAAAAAAAAGCAAAAAGGTCCATTCAGGATTCCCACGCAGGGGTTCAAACTTCATTTGGCACTCAAATGAAAAACATACCGAGCCACCTGGCTCTCTCTTGTCAGCAGTTCCTCTGCTTGCTCTTAACAGATTTAGCGATTCTTTCGAGCCCCCTGGACTCACTGGCTTCCGTAGTCTTCCTGACTGTCAAGGCTGGCCAGCCTTTCCTAGTCCCTGGGCAAAGAATCCCCCTAATACAGGCTGCAGACTCCCACAGGGAAGACAGCTTTCCAGACACAGGTCTGTCTTCATACAGCAGCAGAAATAACAAGCTGCACACTCTCCACCTTCCTCCACTTACTGCTCTCACCAGTCCCTCGTTATATGGGCTGTGTGCACCTGGGCACACAACCTGCTGGCTATCCACAAGACCCGGCCAAGGGTTGGAGATCCTGTCCCACCAACAGCGGTGCGTCCATAAAGGACGCAGGAGCGCTGCCACCCTCTCCTGTCAATCTCTAATTACCATAGACTCATGCATTTTCGGTCACCGGGGACCTGAATTACAGAATTACAGTGGTGGGGGTGTTTTTTGGATGCACCTGATTAGAGCCATAGGCTCTAATAGGCGTCCAAAAAAGTTAGAAGCGGGCACAACGCTGTGCATTCGCTTCTTACTCAGCTGTGTGTTAGGAAAGGGAAGGAATCCGCTTTCCTAACATTGATCCGCCTCTCAGGTGCACTGGGTCTGTGTCACCCATAACCTGATTGGCTGAAGCAACAGGCGTTGTGAATGGACACCTATCAGGCTTCCCATCACAGGATGAGAGGAAGAGCGGCAGGGGTCGGGGAAGATGGAGGACATTGACACCGGACATCGCTCGCCACCTGACGCCATCACCCGCTGCCCACCGGACACAAGGTAAGTGCCGGGCAGATGACGGGGGTACAGTGGCAATATTTGGGGCACAGTGGCAGCACTAGGGCCACAGTGCCTGCGTTTGATGGGCACAGTGGCTGCAATTGATGTTTTTTTTTTCGTTTGTTTGCGCCCCCCCAATTATTTTGAGCACCAGCCGCCACAGCATCCCATCCAAGTTTCTGAGTGATCTCCAAACTACAGAGCCCCATCCGGGAACTAGCAAAACCCGGAGGAAGCTGCCAGAGCAGATTTCTCCTCTCAAAATAACTTCTCTGTAGCCTTTCAGTCATCTGACATGCAAACTCTGTGTCCTTATTCCATCTCTCTTCATAGTGTCAGAGCCTCGTTCTGTCACAATACGTAAAAAAACACTTAAAACCACTAAAACCAAATCTCAAGCCACTGACCTGGGGAGCCGATATGGATAGGGGCACCATGATACTGTTTCATAGGATGTGTCGCTATCGCTGCTGTATCCAATTTGTCCTGAGGAATCGGCCGCATGGTGACCACTAGATTGCAGGAAAAGTTGCCCACCCCGTGGCAGGGGATAGCTGTCTTCAGAAGAGAAACAACAATTCACACGAAGACTAAAGGGATGGAACGCAATAGGAATGCATCATTCATACACCCTTAGAGCCCTGTGATCAGTAAACAGGGCGCCACCTAAAAACAAAGCCTCTTACCTTGTACATGCTCACATTACGCCCCTGCTCTACATTCCTCACAGGTACCCCGAGTTTTTGCATGGCGCTTTCGAAAGAGAAGCTGCAGCCTAGATAAAACGTCACCATGTCTTTCAACTGCTCTGAGTAGTTCTCAAGGCTGGCAAGACTTCCCGCGAAGGTGCCATTTTCATATCTCTGATACAGGAGGCAGTCCGTCCTACAACAAAACCCAGCAAGCTTCAGATATTACTTTAGGGACCATCACATTCAAATTACAACCTGCTCCAGGTTAGACAGAAATATAAGATGAGGGCTATGTGGAATGTGAACCCTTACCAAAAAAAAAAGCTACGCTGGGAAAGTTTCTTATACACTTAATACCCGGACCATTATGCAGGTTAAGGACCTTGCCCCTTTTTGCGATTCGGCACTGCGTCGCTTTAACTGACAAATGCGCGGTTGTGCGACGTGGCTCTCAAACAAAAGTGGCGTCCTTTTTTTCCCACAAATAGAGCTTTCTATTGGTGGTATTTGATCACCTCTGTGGTTTTTATTTTTTTGCGCTATAAACAAAAATAAATATTCCCCAAAAATATATAAAAAAACTTTTTTTCCCTCAGTTTACACCGATACGTATTCTTCTACATATTTTTGGTAAAAAAAAAAAAAAAAAAAAAAATCACAATAAGCTTTTACCAATTGGTTTGCACAAAATGTCTAGTGTTTACAAAATAGGGGATAGTTTTATTCCATTTTTATTAATATTTTTTTTTTTTACTACTAATGGCGGCGATCAGCGATTTTTTTCACGACTGCGACATTATGGCGGACACATCGGACAATTTCAACACATTTTTGGGACCATTGTCATTTTCACAGCAAAAAGTGCTATAAAAATGCATTGTTTACTGTGAAAATGGCAATTGCAGTTTGGGAGTTAACCACTAGGGGGCGCTGAAGGGGTTAAGTGTGTTTCTAACTGTAGGGGGGTGGGGCTGGACGTGTGACGTCATTGATCGCCTTTCCCTATATCAGGGAACAGACGATTAATGACAGCACCACTGTGAAGAACGGGGAAGGTGTGTTTACACACACCTCTCCCTGTTCCTCAGCTCCTGTGACCAATTGCGGGACTCCGGCGGCAATCGGGTCCACCGGTCCCGCAGCCACGATCACGGAGCTTCGGACCGGGTCACGGGCGCGCGCCCGCGACCCATGGCTGGGCATTTAACAATCACGTACAGGTACATGATTGTGCCCAGCCGTGCCATTCTGCCGACGTATATCAGAGTTAGGCGGTCCTTAAAGTGGAGTTCCACCTTAAAAAGTAACTTTAGCTTAATCCCCTCCCCCTTACATGCCGCATTTGGCATGTCATTTTTTTTTGGGGGGGGGGAGTGGGGGCTTCAGTAGGAGTGGGACTTTCTGTCCCACTTCCTGCTTCCGCCGAGGGGCTGGTAAGGCGATTAGGCCTAATCGCCTTACTGCAGCCTCTCCCTTTGGCGATCGTCTAGGACACTGACAGGTCCTAGACGATCGCCTGTCCAATCAGCGGCAGGCCGCGCCGCATGCGCAGTGCGGCTCGCGCATGCGCAGTGGGTGCCAGGCCGTGAAGCCGAAGGCTGTCACGGCTGGGTGCCCACAATCGCAATGAGGATGCCGGCCGGGGAGGGGGGGAGAGGAGCGGAGCCCTGACCAGCGCGTCGCTGGAACGTGGAGAAGGTAAGTGTCTGTTTATTAAAAGCCAGCAGCTACACTTTTTGTAGCTGCTGACTTTTAATAAACATTACATTTGGGTGGAACTCCCCTTTAAGTGGTTAAAGAGGAGTTCCGCCTGGGGAAAAAAAAAATTTAAGTCAACAGCTACAAATACTGTAGCCGCTGACTTTTAATAGATGGACAATTACCTGTCCCAGGAGCTTGCGATGTCGGCACCCCAGACGATTTTCGCGTCCGCTGTCCGGAGCAGCCGGCGCCATTCATCGTAAGGGAAACCAGCCCCTCAGCTTCACAGCTGGTCACCTACTGAGCATGCGCAAAGTGTGCTGCGTTTTCTAACTGCCCGGGCGGCAGAGGAACTTCTGAGGGACGTGCCGAGGCGTTGTCTCCCGAAAGTGGGGAAGGGTACCTGTTTTTTCTTTCCCCCCTCCCACTGAAAGGTGCCAAAGTTGTCACCGGATTGTGGAGGGTTGGGAGCAGATAAGCGGAAGTTCCACTTTTGGGTGGAACTCCATTTTAAAGAAGACCTTTGGAAGCAGTGTCAAAAAAATGAAAGCAGAGACCAAAGTACAAGTCATCAGTATTGCCTGTAAGTTCCCTGTAGTTGATCCTTTCCTTATTACTGACTTGCAATGTCTTGTTCTGCGCTGTATCTTTGTATGGACTGCCCATCTTGGTAGAGGCAGGGCTTTGCTTCCTCATACCAGAGCTGACCCCCTTATAAATGGTGGAACAATATTCAAGAAGCAGCAGTGGGAGAGGAGGGACGAAGCCCAGATTTACAGAATGAATGAAGCAGAAGCAGGGAGATCCTTGCACTGCAGATCCTTAGGTACAGCTTCCCTTCCAGTAAAAAGAACAGTGAGGCGCACAGTAGTGACATCGTCTGATGACTGGTGGGGTAATGATAGAGGTAGAGCAAGCACAGATCCACTGAATCAATGAAACAGAAGGAGGATCCTTGCACTGCAGGTCCTCAGGTACAGCTCCATCTCCAGCAAGAACAGTGATCAGCACAGTAGTGCCATCATCTGATGAATGGTGTAGTATTGATAGAGGTAGAGCAAGCACAGATCCAAAAAATGGATGAAGCAGGAGCAGGGAGACCTTTGCACTGCAGGTCCTCAGGTACAGCTTCATCTCCAGACAGAACAGTGATAAGCACAATACTGAAATGACCAAATATTAAGGTGTCCGCCAGCAGGTGAGGATCATTCCTATGCAGAAGGAGTTTAAGAATGGCACGGAAGACAAACATCCTTTCACACTTACCGTATATCTGACTCGGTGCTCAGTGGTGGACACTTCCATTCGCCCGGGGCACTGCGATATAACAGAGGAAGGGGGCCACTGTTGGCTCGACAGAACTTTTCAAAATCATCAGCCAGTGATCTGTGCAGGATTACCACATTTGCTTGATTATAGCCTAGAAAAAAATAAAAAATAAATAAGCAGTCAGTGTTGATGGGGTAATCCCTCCGGCAGTGCTACTGTGTTACTATACTGTAGCATTACGGCTTCACGCCGGGTCCCTACTGTGCATGCAGGAAGTACCCTCTGTGCTCTCCTACTGGCCCGGCGGCGGGGGGAGGTGGAGGGAGCCAAGAACTGCCGTAATGCTCCAAGCCTGTGGCTCGCGGAAGTGGGGACAGGATACCTGTCAAAGACGAAAAGGTGCCAAAATGTGGCATGGGGGGGGGGGGGGATGAGACAAATGATAAACATCAAGCCTACCAACCCCCCCCCCCCCCAAACCCTCTCAAATTTTGTGGGGTATACACAGTGCTGGTAAATCATTTTTTTATGTATTAAAGTAGTACCCATGAGGTCTAATCATTGTTTTTCATTTTTAAGTTCATACATTGCAAGCCAAGTTTCTTTTTTTTACTCTATGTATACAATATTTGGTTTATAAATTAACATGTATTACATGAGCAAGGATTTCCAGAGCCCTACTGGTTATCCAAGAAGACGCCATAGTAGACTTAACTGCCTTTATTTCGGTCTGCTCCCTATCATTGAAACCTTGGATGGTGCCACCTGATATAAGAGGAATCTCTGCTTTGACTCACAGCAGGCCTGAGCATACATATCAGCTTGAGCTACAGAACTCTATACAATAGGATTTGTACAACAAAGGAGGCCACAGCTGCATCTGCTAGCGTGATAGCGAAATTTAATATTTGGATTTTCTTTTAGCCTTAACCATAATAAAAGTATATATACCCAGTATACAAAACATTACCATGTACAGTATAGTCACCAAAAAAAACATTAGGTGGGAAGGGCCTAATTGTTCTATTTATATGAACCTGATTATTGAAATGCATAAACTCCCATTATTCCACATCCTCCCACCGGAACGGTTCCTACATAAGAAGTCCATGATTACTCTGCAGGAGATGGTGCCGCTCTGTAGGTTAGTGAACGCTCTGCTGATCACTCGTACATTGGACTCAGCCTGTGTGTCTTGTAATTATTTACCAAAAGACAGTCAGTCAAAGTTCACCCCCTTCTCACCACTTGTGATCTGTGCCAGTGAGGCCACCATGACACTGCATGTCCATCAGTGGTGGCTGGTGCTCATAATTTTTGAGGGGGCGCAAACAAACTGAAAAAAAAAATCAATTGCAGGTCCTGTGCCCATCAAACGCAGCCACTGTGCCCATCAAACGCAGCCACTGTGCCCATCAAACGCAGCCACTGTGCCCATCAACTGCCACCAGTGTGCCCATCAACTGCTGCCAGCGTGAATCCCCCCTAGCCCGGCACTTACCTTGTCTCAGTGGGGCAGCGGGTCAAGGCAGAAATGTACTCAACGATTCTCGATCTCTTCTCCCGCCCTCTCTTCCTGTCCCCTGCCATGATTGGACGCCTGATAGGCGGCATCCAATCACATCGCAGCCATTTCATTTGTAAAATACAAAACTCCGGTGGGTGCAACAAGATGTCCGCTTACTCCCTTCTCGGTGTATCCTTACTATGGAGGAGTGCGGGGTGTAGAAAGATGACGGCTGACGAAACATCACTTCTGTTACACTTTCTGATGGGTCGCCTAATCTGACGAAACACTGGGTTTGACATAGGGTGATCACATTTCCAAACTGCCATTCAGGGATCCCCAGGAACATCACTTCCTTTACATATTCTGATGGGTAGCGGCTTTCTGGCAGGACACCTGCATATCTGCGCTAAGAGAAGATGGGCTCCAGGAAGTAAATGCTATATGAATCATCTGCCCTTACTCACAATGGCCACTGCCAAAAATGCTGGGGGGGGGGGGGGGGGTGTTTTTCAAAGTGATTCAAAGCACGGAGACACGGATGGATGGGGATTTTCGCTTTAAGTAATAAAAATGGATCAGATACAATTTAGTTTCACTTTAATGCCATTGGTCAGAATATAAAATTCCGGGTTCTTACCAGCAGACATGCCCGAGGTGTTGCGGGTGGCGATTTTGTTGTGCCGGATTAAACTCCGGGCCGTAGCGGGGAGGAGAGTCCGTAAGGCCTGCAGGCAAACCATATCAGAGGCCTCCTGAGAAACAAACCACAAACACAGCTCAGTATCAAGTGATGAGTTTAGTCTGTGGACTACAGAACACCTCCCTTTTATGTTATAAAAATAAGAGGAAGGGGGTGTTCAGTAGTCCTAAAAAATTGTCTGTCCTAGGCTGACAATGCTGCTTCTCCATCGATACGGCACAGTGAGACAGAGTTGTCACCCTACAGACTAGAAATCTGCAATATATTACAATGTTCTTAGGTTTAGATAAACTGAAAAGACAACATTTATTATATTGCGGCTTCAATTGTTAGATGTGACGGCTGCATTTGTTTTCTTTTTATTGGGTTTTGTTATTTTCACCTGGTGATCTGCCCAGTAAGGCCGTGTACACACAGCAGAGAACCTCGACGGGCAGAACACATCGTTCCGCCCGTCGAGGTTCTCTGCCGGCCGTCGAAATCGGCGACCCGCCCGTCGGGAATGGCAACCAGCCATTCATCCAGACGGGCCGTCGAGCAAAAAGAGAGCGTGCTCTCTTTTCGCTCGACGGGATTCCCGACGGGCGGGGCGAGCGCTCTGTGTATATACGGCCGAGGTCCTCGCTGGAATGCAGCTTCCAGCGAGGTTCTCGCTGGTTTCCAGCGAGAACCTCGGTCGTGTGTACGCCGCCTGAGTGTTTTATTTATTTTTAACTTCCTTTAACCACTTAAGACCCGGACCTTTAGGCAGGTAAAGGACCTGGCCAGTTTTTTTGATTCGGTTTAACTGACAATTGCGCGGTCGTGCGACGTGGTTCCCAAACAATATTGGCATCCTTTTTTTCCCCAAAAGTAGAGCTTTCTTTTGGTGGTATTTGATCACCTCTGCAGTTTTTATTTTTTGCGCTATAAACAAAAATAGAGCGACAATTTAGAAAAAAATGCAATATTTTTTACTTTTTGCTAGAATAAATATCCCCAAAAAATATATAAATTTTTTTTTTTTTTTCTCAGTTTAGGCCGATACGTATTCTTCTACATATTTTTGGTAAAGAAAAAAAATCGTAATAAGCAATTATCGGTTGGTTTGCGCAAAATTTATAGCGTCTACCAAATAGGGGATAGTTTTATTGCATTTTTATAAAAAAATATTTTTACTACTAATGGCGGCGATCAGCGTTTTTTTTCGTAACTGTGACATTATGGCAGACACATCGGACATTTTTGACAGATTTTTGGGACCATTGTCATTTTCACAGCAAAAAATGCATTTAAAATGCATTGTTTACTGTGAAAATGTCAGTTGCAGTTTAGGAGTTAACCACAAGGGGGTGCTGAAGGGGTTATGTGTGACCTAATGTGTGCTTACAACTGTAGGGGGGTGTGGCTGTAGGTGTGGCGTCATCGATTGTGTATCCCTATAAAAGGGATCACACGATCGATGACGCCGCCATAGTGAAGAACGTGTTTACACACAGCACTCCCCGGTCTTCAGCTCCCGGGACCGATCGTGGGACTCCAGCGGCGATCGTGGATCCCGGAGCTTCGGACCGGGTCATGGAAGCGCGATGTGGGCGTGCGACCGCGACCCACGGCTGGGCAAGAGCACAGGACGTATCTGTACGTGCATGTGCCCAGCCGTGCCATTCTGCTGACGTAAATGTGCAGGAGGTGGTCCTTAAGTGGTTAAAAAACTGAAAAGACAACATTTATTATATTGCGGCTTCAATCCTTAGATGTGACGGCTGCATTCGTTTTCTTTTTATTGGTTTTGTTATTTTCACCTGGTGATCTGCCCAGTAAGGCCGTGTACACACGGCAGAGAACCTCGACGGGCAGAACACATCATTCCGCCCGTCGAGGTTCTCTGCCGGCCGTCGAAATCGGCGACCCGCCCATCGGGAATGGCAACCAGTCATTCATCCAGGCGGGCCGTCGAGCAAAAAGAGAGCGTGCTCTCTTTTCGCTCGACGGGATTCCCGACGGGCGGGGCGAGCGCTCTGTGTACACACGGCCGAGGTCCTCGCTGGAATGCAGCTTCCAGCGAGGTTCTCGCTGGTTTCCAGCGAGAACCTCGGTCGTGTGTACGCCGCCTGAGTGTTTTATTTATTTTTAACTTCCTTTAACCACTTAAGACCCGGACCTTTAGGCAGGTAAAGGACCTGGCCAGTTTTTTTTATTCGGTTTAACTGACAATTGCGCGATCGTGCGACGTGGTTTCCAAACAATATTGGCATCCTTTTTTTACCCAAAAGTAGAGCTTTCTTTTGGTGGTATTTGATCACCTCTGCGGTTTTTATTTTTTGCGCTATAAACAAAAATAGAGCGACAATTTAGAAAAAAATGCAATATTTTTTACTTTTTACCAGAATAAATATCCCCAAAAAATATATAAAAAAATATTTTTTTTCTCAGTTTAGGCCGATACGTATTCTTCTACATATTTTTGGTAAAGAAAAAAAATCGTAATAAGCAATTATCGGTTGGTTTGCGCAAAATTTATAGCGTCTACCAAATAGGGGATAGTTTTATTGCATTTTTATAAAAAAATATTTTTACTACTAATGGTGGCGATCAGCGTTTTTTTTCGGAACTGTGACATTATGGCAGACACATCGGACATTTTTGACAGATTTTTGGGACCATTGTCATTTTCACAGCAAAAAATGCATTTAAAATGCATTGTTTACTGTGAAAATGTCAGTTGCAGTTTAGGAGTTAACCACAAGGGGGTGCTGAAGGGGTTATGTGTGACCTAATGTGTGCTTACAACTGTAGGGGGGTGTGGCTGTAGGTGTGGCGTCATCGATTGTGTATCCCTATAAAAGGGATCACACGATCGATGACGCCGCCATAGTGAAGAACGTGTTTACACACAGCACTCCCCGGTCTTCAGCTCCCGGGACCGATCGTGGGACTCCAGCGGCGATCGTGGATCCCGGAGCTTCGGACCGGGTCATGGAAGCGCGATGTGGGCGTGCGACCGCGACCCACGGCTGGGCAAGAGCACAGGACGTATCTGTACGTGCATGTGCCCAGCCGTGCCATTCTGCTGACGTAAATGTGCAGGAGGTGGTCCTTAAGTGGTTAAAAAACTGAAAAGACAACATTTATTATATTGCGGCTTCAATCCTTAGATGTGACGGCTGCATTTGTTTTCTTTTTATTGGCTTTTGTCCTTTATTTTCACATGGTGATCTGGCCAGTAAGTCTGTTTTTTTATTTATTTTAACCACTTAAGGACAAGCGCGAGACTATCTACTTCGACACAATGGCTCCTGTGGAAGATGGATGTACCTGTACGTCCCCTTTAAGATGTGGCATTGTGGGCGAGCTCCGTGAGTCCGACCGCGGGCCCCGCGGACTCGATGTCCACATGGGAGTCCCGCCATCATCTCACAGAGAGAAAGAACAGGGAAATGCTGATGTGAACAAGGCATTTCCCAATTCTTCCTAGTGACAGGACACTGATCACAGCTTCCTGTAATCGGGAGCGGTGATCAGTGTCATGTCACACACAGCCCATCCCCCCTACAGTTAGAATCACTCCCTAGCACACACTTAAGCCCTTCAGCGCCCCCTACAGGTTAACCCCTTCCCTGCCAGTGTCATTTTTTACAGTAAATAGTGCTTTTTTATAGCACTGATCGCTGTATCAATGACAATGGGTCCAAAATGGCATCAAAAGTCACGATAAAAAAAAATTTAAAAAAATCACAGATCGCCGCCATTACTAATAAAAAAAATGCTATAAATCTATCCCCTATTTTGTAACCGCTATAACGTTTGCGCAAACCAATAAATGCTTATTGCGATTTTTTTTTACCAAAAATATGTGGAAGAATACGTAACGACCTAAACTGAAAAAAATAATTTGTATAAAAAAAATAAAAAAAGGATATTTAATATAGCAAAAAGTAAAAAATATTGTGTTTTTTTCAAACTTCTCCCCCTTCTTTTGTTTATAGCGCAATAAATAAAAACCGCGGAGGTGATAAAATACCACCAAAAAAAGCTCTATTTGTGGGGAAAAAATTATTAAAATCTCATTGGGTACAGTGTAGCATGACCGCGCAATTGTCATTCAAAGTGTGACGGCGCTGAAAGCTGAAAAATGGTCTGGGCAGGAAGGGGGTGAAAGTGCCCTATAGGCAAGTGGTTAAGCTTCCCCAGCTTCTTAGGCCGCGTACACACACGATCGAATTCATCTGCTGGAAACGGTCCGACGGACCGTTTCAGCAGACAAATTCGATCTTGTGTACGGGCGAGCAGACAGGTTTTTCCAGCAGACAAATTTTAAAGCATGCTTTAAAATCTGTCTGCTGGGAACCCGTCCGTCCGACATGTCTGCTGGTTAGTACACTAACCAGCAGACATATCTGCCTGCGAATGCGTCGAATGGATTCGACGCATGCACGGAAGGGTTTTACTTCCTGGTGACGTGGCGGCGTCAACGTCACCGCCACGTCACCGCGCTGTCTGCCGGCGGGGATTTTGGTTTGATCGTGTGCACACGATCAAACCAATATATCCCAGCAGACAAATCCGATCAAAACTGTCTGTCAGACTGATTTGATCGGATCTATTTAATGGTGTGTACGCGGCCTTAGTGTCAGAAGAAATATCTATATAGCATATCTACAGAGAATTAAATTGTTTCTAGACCACCTACCTCAGGTACTGATCCTACAGGCGAGTCCATGGCGGTCCTGGTCTCTTGTTATCACCGGATAGGACTGCAGCAAAACTCGCCCACTTATAAGTAGCAATCGCTAACCATCTAGTTAAGCAGTTGTCACGCTATGATAAGCCCTGTTTATAAATACCTGACTTAAAGGGGTTGTAAAGGTACAATTTTTTTTTCCTAAATAGCTTCCTTTACCTTAGTGCAGTCCTCCTTCACTTACCACATCCTTCCATTTTGCTTTTAAATGTCCTTATTTCTTCTGAGAAATACTCACTTCCTGTTCTTCTGTCTGTAACTCCACACAGTAATGCAAGGCTTTCTCCCTGGTGTGGAGTGTCGTGCTCGCCCCCTCCCTTGGACTACAGGAGAGTCAGGGTGCCCACTAGCACAGCTCCTTTCTCTATCTGCAATGTAGAGAGCGTCCTGACTCTCCTGTAGTCATTACCCCACCAGTCATCAGTTGATGTCACTACTGTGCTGCTCACTGTTCCCCCTGCTGGAGGGGAAGTTGTACCCGAGGACCTGCAGTGCAAGGATCTCTCTGCTTCATCCATTCTGTAGACCTGTGTCCTCCACCTCTATCAATACCCCACCAGTCATCAGGTGGTGCCATTACTGTGCTACTTGCTATTGTTCCTTGCTGGAGAGGAAGCTGCACCTAAGGATCTGCAGTTCAAGGATATCACTGCTTCTGCTTCATTTTTTTTGTTGATGTGTGCTTTTTCCACCTCTATCATTAATCCACCAAACGGTCATCAGATTACGTCACTGCTGTGCTGATCACTGTTCTCCTAGCGGGAGGCTGTACCTGAGGACCCACAGTGCAAGAATCCCCCTGATTCTACTTCATCCATTCTGTGGACTTGTGCTTACTCCACCTATATCTGTACCCCACCAGTCATTAGATGATGTCACTAATATGCTGTTTGCTGTTCTCCCTGCTGAAGAGGAAGCTGTCCCTGGAGACCCACAGTGCAAGGATATCCCTGCTTCTGCTTCATCCATTCCGTGGACTTGTGTTTCCTCCACAAGTCATCAGATGCTGCCATTACTGTGCTGATCACTGTTCTCCTTGCTGGGGAGGAAGCTGTACACAAGGACCTGCAGTTCAAGGATCTCCCCGCTTCTGTTTCATTTTTGCTCTGTGGATATATGCTTGCTCTACCTCTATCATTACCCCACCAGTCATTAGATGATGTTACTACTGTGATGCTCACTGTTCTCCCTGCTGGAGGATAAGCTATACCCGAGGACCTGTAGTGCAAGGATCCCCCTGATTCAGCTCCATCCATTCTGTGGACTTGTGCTTCCTCCACCTCTATCAATACACCACTAGTCATCAGATGATGTCACCAGTATGCTTCCTGCTGTTCTCCTTGCTGGAGAGGAAGCTGTACCTGAGGACCTACAGTTCAAGGATCTCACTGCTTCTGCTTCATTCATTTATTCTGTTGAGGTGTGGTTCTTTCACCTCTATCATTACCCCACAAGTCATTAGATGATGTCACTAATATGCTGTTTGCTGTTCTTACTGCTGGAGAGGAATGTGTACCCACAGTGCAAGGATTTCCCTGCTTCTGCTTCATCCATTCATCCATTCCGTGGACCTGTATTTCCCCCACCTCCATCATTATCCCACAAGTCATCAGATGATGCCATTACTGTGCTGATCACTGTTCTCCTTGCTGGGGAGGAAGCTGTACACAAGGACCTGCAGTTCAAGGATCTCCCTACTTCTGTTTCATTTTTGCTCTGTGGATATATGCTTGCTCTACCTCTATCATTACCCCACCAGTCATCAGATGATGTCACTACTGTGCTGCTCACTGTTCTCCCTGCTGGAGGGGAAGCTGTAACTGAGGACCGGAAGTACAAGGATCCCCCTGATTCAGCTCCATCCATTCTGTGGACTTGTGCTTCCTCCACCTCTATCAATACACCACTAGTCATCAGATAATGTCACCAATATGCTGCCTGCTGTTCTCCTTGCTGGAGAGGAAGTTGTACCTAAGGACCTGCAGTGCAAAGATCTCCCTGCTTCTGCTTCATTCTATCTATAGATCTGTGAATGGAAATCTCCCCAATGGGTCACATGTGGCAGAAAGGTTACTTCTTCTTTAAAGCTGAACTCCATGCAGATATAAAATGAGTGAAGGAGGACTGCACTATGGTAAAGGAAGCTATTTAGGGGAAAAAATTGTACCTTTACAACCCCTTTAAGGGTGTTTTTAAATGCAAGCAGTGCAACCACTTGACTACAACCTGGTAGCACCCTCTTACAATCCCTGTACAGCAGAGCTCAGACTGGACAGGGAAGAAACAGCCCAAGGAGCCAATCAGAAGTGCTGCAGTGCTTATGAATAGGGATGAGCTCCGGCACGTTCGCATGGTACAAGTGCAGAGCCCGGCAGGAAGTCTGCACGGCGCTGCGCTAACCACAGCCAGGGAGAATTTTCCGCTCTCTGCAGCCGAGCATCGGGACAATGTCTCCCTGGCTGTGATTAGCGCTGTGCAGACTTCCTGGCGGGCTCTGCACATGTACGATGCAAACACGCTGGAGCTCATCCCTACTTATGAACAAGGAATTTGCTGATAGTAGAGACAGTCAGATGAGCTCATTTTGCTGTCCAATCACAGGCTAGGGGAGGGACAAGCATTGCAAGTGTTTCTGAACTGCAGCAGAGAAGAATCAGATTTCCTGCCCAGACATAGCTGTGCTGTGTGGCAGAACTGTGTAAATCCTAGGACTGGATAGACAGAAATACAAATCCTTTGGATGGTAGACCTACTGCAATATTTGTATTTCATCTAGTGAGATTGGCTTGATTTTGCTGGAGTTCAGCTTTAAATAGCAAAGTTAGTACACGCCGTTTTGCAACTATTGGGGAGTTGCAAGCCCCACAATGGCTAGCATTGCATGCTGGGGGTTGTAGTTTTTTTTTTTTTATACATTTCTGTTTATTAAAGCGGAGGTTCACCCTAAATATAAGCTCTCCCATGTGATCCAGCATACTGGCGTCAGCGCCAGTATGCTGTTTTTTTTTTTAATTCCCCACTTACTGTATTATGCTGGAATTTAATTTTTTTCCCCCGCGGTGGACGGCTCTAGTATTGCTCGTCACATCTTGCGAAAATACCCGATAAGGACTCGGGTAATCTCGGCGAAAATGCGGCGCCTGCGCACAGACCTAGGAGCTGACTGCGCAGGCGCCGTATTTCTCCGAGTCCTATTTCGGCGTTTTTCGGAGGGCGTGACGCGCCATAGCCGTAGGACTCGGAGAAATACGGCGCCTGCGCAGTCAGCTCCTAGGTCTGTGCGCAGGCGCCGCATTTTCGCCGAGATTACCCGAGTCCTTATCGGGTATTTTCGGAAGATGTGACGCGCTATACTGGCGCCGTCCACCACGGTGTTAGAGATTAAAATAGACCATAAAACAGTAAGTGATGGATTAAAAAAAAAAAAAACAGCATACTGGCGCTGACGCCAGTATGCTGGATCACATGGGAGGGCTTATATTTAGGGTGAACCACCTCTTTAAGCTGGGGGTTGTAGTTCACATAAACAATGAATCTGCACATGCAATAATGATCAGTCCATGCAGACACAAAGTAGGACAGCTGCTCACCTTCCAATGTGATTGAAATGTCAGTTCCAGAACAGTCACCGTGCTATAAATGAGACTCCGAACAAAGGTTCCTATGGAAGAAAGGTTCTGCCTACCATAGCGACATCTTGTGGACAAATAATACAACTACAGTAAAACCTTGGTTTGAGAGTAACTTGGTTTGAAAGCGTTTTGCAAGACGAGCAAAATGTTTTAATAAATTTTGCCTTGATATACAAGCAGGGCTTTTTTTTTCAGACAATAGGTGCAGGAACTCTCCCCCTTTCCGAGTCACCCCTTTTCTCTGCCCCCTACCTACCCCCCAGTACCGCCCCTTTTAGACAATAAAGTAATTTGTATGGAATTTGGTAATGATATCAAAAGCATTAAAATAGATCCCCTAAAGCCAGCAACAATAGATCCCCCTAACAACAATGGACCACCCACATCAAAATGTCCCCGCCAGCAACAATAGACTCACAGCAGCATCAACAGATCTCCGTACAGCCAGCATTAATAGACTCTCTGGCTGCCATCAACAATAGACCCCTCCCCCAACATTAGATCTCTTTCAGGAACAACTGACCCCCCCCCCAGCAACATAAGACCCCCCTAGAAACAATAGGTCCCCCACCAGCAACAATAGACCCCCCTGAAAAAATAAATCCACAGCAGTGAGCATCAATACCCTGCAGCACACCCCAGCATCCCTTGCTATTACATACAGTCAGTTCAGAAGGTGCCGGAACTGCGTTCCCCTGCATTCCCGCTAAAAAAGCGTTGTATACAAGCGATGTCTTGATATAAGAGTAGCGTCATGTCACAACTGAGTGTAAAAAAAAAGAAGTAAGGAGCCTCTAAGTGTAGAAATATGGTTACATTTGAAGTGGTTGTAAACCCACTTTTTTTACTTTTACCTAGGTAAGCCTATCATAAGGCTAACCTGTAGGTATAAAGAATATCTCCTAAATCTGTACGGTTTAGGAGATATTCCCCTCGCAATGCGCCGCTGATTGCAGCGGCGCATGCGCAGGGGATATCCACGGCGAAAGAACCAGCAGCCGCCGACCCACTGCCGATTTGAAATCTCCCGCACGCACGCATGTTGTACCTTTATGCGCACGCATGAAGGTACAACATTTAGCAACTTATTGCTACACTTAGATGTGCCTCTCTTCTCTTTTATACCCTGTAAAAAAAATGCTTTGATATACAAGTGTTTTACTGTATATTTTTTTTATGGCTCATTTGTTTTAGACCCTTCTTGCCACGACCTGTATTATGGTTAAACTCATTGGGTTAAAAGCATAGATGTCCGGACAGTAGGGTTTGGCCGGGACAGTCCTGCATTCTGCTGGTCTGTCCCGGGCACCTTCACTCTGGGACAATACAGTGTCCCGGGCCTGAATGAAACTGACACAGGTCCCAGCACGAACCCCTCAGAGCTTAAGATGTGACACCCCCCCCCCCAACTAGTGAAGAACTACAGGTCCCAGCATGAACCTGTGAAACCTATGGGGTGGTCACACCCTTCAATCTCACGGGTTCATGCTGGGAGTTTCAAATTTAGGGCGCCACATCTTTAGATATCAGAGGTTCATGCTGGGACTAGTAGTCCTTTACTTTGGGGGGATGTGACCCCCCCCCCAAAGTGAAGGACTACAGGTCCCAGCATGACCCCCCCAAAGTGAAGGACTACAGGTCCCAGCATGACCCCCCCCCCAGAGCTGAAGATGTGAGACCCCCCCCACCCCCCCAAATATTGGAGAACTACAGCTCCCAGCAGAAACCTGTGATCACACCCTAAGATCTCAGGGGTTCATGCTTGGTGTTGTAGTCCTTCAAATTTGGGGGGGGTCACATCTTTAGATATTAGGAGTTCATGCTGGGACTTTTTGTCCTTCACTTTTGGGGGATTTGAAAGTGAAGGACTACAGGTCCCACCATGAACCCCTCAGAGCTGAAGATGTGACCCTAGGGTGACAAGCGTTGCATCTGTAACCGCTTCCTGCCCAGCGTATTCTCAAATGATGGCTGCAGGAACCTTTCATCCCTCCGGGTGGCCATCATATGATGTCCTGGGATTCCCGTAGTGTGGAGCGCACGCGCTCGCCGCATCAGTGGGGACCCGATGCGCGTGCCCGCGATTGCTCGTCACAGAGCCAGGGACGTGGACCTGTGTGTGTAAACACACAGATCCACATCCTGTCAGGGAGAGGAGGCAGATGGTGTGTCCCTTGTACATAGGAACACAGATGAGTCACCTCCCCCAGTCAGTCCCCTCCCCCCACAGTAAGAACCACTCCCTAGGGAACACATTAACCCCTTTATCGCCCCCTAGTGTTAACCCCTTTTCTGCCAGTCACATTTATACAGTAATCAGTGCATATTTATAGTACTAATCGCTGTATAATCCCAAAATAGTGTCTGAAAGTGTCAGATGCGTCCGCCGCAATATCGCAGTCCTAACAATCGCAGATAACTGCCATTAAAAAAAAAATCATAAATCTATCCCCTATTTTGTAGACGCTATAACTTTTGCGCAAACCAATCAATAAACGCTTATTGCGAATAAAAAATCGCAAAATATGTATAAGAATACGTATCGGCCTAAACTGAGGAATTTAAATTTGATATTTATTATAGCAAAAAGTAAAAAATATAGTTATTTTTCAAAATTTACGCTATTTTCTTGTTTATAGCGCAAAAAATGAAAACCACAGAGGTGATCAAATACCACCAAAAGAGAGCTCTATTTGTGGGGAAAAAAAGGAGACCAATTTTGTTTGGGAGCCACGTTGCAAGACTGCGCAATTGTCAGTTAAAGCGACGCAGTGCCGAATCGCAAAAAGTGCTCTGGTCTTTGGCCAGCCAAATGGTCCGGGGCTTAAGTGGTTAATAAGAACAGGCCCAGAATGGGATCTTCTGTAAACTTCTTTGCACACATCACCCATTTATGATGGAAAGCAAAACAAATCTTAATGCTTGAAACCAGTTTTGCAACTTTGGTATGTCTTAGTAAAACTGTCCTATTCATGTCATGTACGTTACTGCTTTTTTTTCAGGATAAATATGACTCATTTGGGTGGTAAATGCTAAAGGATATCTCCTGATTTTTTATTATCAAAGGAAAACTGGCCAAAAAAGTAAAAAATATATAATTGTTAAAATGTTACTGTATTTTTCTTGCAATTACCATGACCCACCACTGAAGAACATCCCACAACAAGTTCTGCTACTCCTGATGTTCCGAACAATAAATATGCACACCTCCCAACATTTTGAGATGGGAATGAGGGACACCTACTAGCAAATGTATGGGGGCATTAGACACCCCCCTGCCACACCCCCTTAACCACTTCAATACCAGGCTCTTACACCCCACTTCCACCCCAGGCCAACATTCAGCTTTCAGCGCTGTCATTGTTTAAATGACAATTGCGCACTGTACCCAAACAGAATTTTTATCATTTTTTCCCCACAAATAGAGCTTTCTTTTGGTGGTATTTGATCACCTCTGCAGTTTTTATTTTTTGCTAAATAAATAAAAAAAGCCAGAATTTTTTTTTCTGTTATAAAATGTTGTAAATAAGTAAGTTTTCTCCTTCGCTGATGGGCACTGATAAGGCGGCACTGACGGGCACTGATAAGGCGGCAAAGATTAGGCGGCACTGATGGGCATTGATATGCAGCACTGATAGGCGGCACTACTGGGCACTGATAGGCAGCACTGCTGGGCATTGATGGGCATTGATACACAGCACTGATATGTGTCACTGATGGGCACTGATAGGTGACACTGATGGGCACTGAAAGGCTGTAATGATGGGTACTTATGGGTGGCACTGATAGGCGGCACTACTAGGCACTAATAGGCAGCACTGCGGTCCAGGATTGTTTTTATCCTATGCATTTGTTCACAGCCAGCACCCTTTCAGTTCACTGGGACGGAAGCAAAGGGGATTAGCAGTTTTCAGAGCGGTATACATCTCTTCAGCTTTTTTTTACCACTACTATTCCTTTATATTGGCTTTAAAAATTTACAAATGCAGCAACTTAGAAATCAGACGAAAGGTTTAGCACTGGGAACACTTTTTGAAAGATAAAAATTGCAACTATGGTGTCCGTTTATGAAGCAGTGAACAGCGGTGATCCCAGGGATCACCACTGATCACAGCCCATAAACAGCTTATGAAACAGAGAGAAGTGTTTGAATTTGTTCTCCCGCCAATTATCTCTACACACAGTGAAGTCTCATAGACTGACACAGAAACGGCCAGTTTATGAAGCTGTGATCTGAGAGCTTCACTGGTGATCTGTGTCAGAATTCACATGCCCCGATTCACCATCTCAGAGGTGGTGAAGGGGGAGTGAAGAGGGAATCCCGGGGGTTCTGAGGAGGAAGGAGGAAGATTTTTAACTTCCTTCTACCTCGTTCTGACCCCCCAACACTGTAACCATGTCCCCCTGTAATATTTATGTGTATACATATATATACATACATATATATAATGTGTACATGTTCATATATATAATGTGTGTGCATATACATGTATATATATAGTGTGTGTGTGTATACATATATATATTATGTAGGGGGACTCGTTATTTTAAATGCAATAACCACGGGGTCTGTCAGTGTACTGAGCAGTGATAATTTATCACTGCTCAATAAACTGACATCTCCGTATTTCTGTGAATTTCTGGTACTGTAATCTCGTGAAGTCTCACGAGATTCCAGTATCAGGGGCCGTTCTCCACTGTTTGAAGCGTTGGAAGATCACTTCACTCCTCCAAGGGTGAAGCGATCTTCTCCGCTTCATAAACCGGCACACAGAGGAGAAAAATCTCCTCCGTGAATGCCGGAGAACGAAGCAGTGAATAGATTTCACTGCTTCATAAAAGGACACCTATATACAGTAGATCAGACCAAAATGAGGGAGAAAGAGAGACAGAGGGACATTGCTCCAAAGCAGGGACAGTTGGGAGCTGTGCATATATGTATGTTATTTTTTGTTTGTACCCATAGTAGGGCCCAGTGTGCATTTTACTCTTTTATTCTACCTTAAAAACAGAGGGGGCTATGCATAAAAAGTTATGTGACGGAAACCCCCCGGGACAGAAACACTGTGACGGAAACCCCCCGGGGCAGAAACACTGACGGAAAACGATGTGACCGCAACCCCTGGGGCAGAAAACGCTGTGACGGAAATGCTAAGAGAGAAACCCCTGCCTTTACACGAGTGTGCTACACATGCCCCAAACGTTCTGATGCTATGATGGAACACTGGGCAGAAACGCATGACAGAAACGCTGGGCAGAAACGCATGACAAACGCTGGGCAGAAACGCATGACAAATGCTGGGCAGAAACGCATGACAGAAACCCAGGGGCAGAAACGCATGACAGAAACCCAGGGGCAGAAACGCATGACAGAAACCCAGGGGTAGAAACGCATGACAGAAACCCAGGGGCAGAAACCCAGGGGCAGAAACACATGACAGAAACCCAGGGGCAGAAACGCATGACAGAAACCCAGGGGCAGAAACGCATGACAGAAACCCAGGGGCAGAAACACATGACAGAAAACCTAGGGCAGAAACGCATGACAGAACCAGGGGCAGAAACGCATGACAGAAACCCTGGGGCAGAAACGCATGACAGAAACCCTGGGGCAGAAACGCATGACAGAAACCCTGGGGCAGAAACGCATGACAGAAACGCATGACAGAACCCAGGGGCAGAAACGCACGACAGAAACCCAGGGGAAGAAACGCACGACAGAAACCCAGGGACAGAAACCCAGGGGCAGAAACGCACGACAGAAACCCAGGGGCAGAAACGCATGACAGAAACCCAGGGGCAGAAACGCACGACAGAAACCCAGGGGCAGAAACGCATGACAGAAACCCAGGGGCAGAAACGCATGACAAGCGCTGGGGCAGAAACGCATGACAGAAGCACTGGGGCAGAAACGCATGACAGAAGCACTGGGGCAGAAACGCATGACAGAAGCACTGGGGCAGAAACGCATGACAGACGACCTCCTCCCCCTCCAGCGACAGCACTGCGGGAAGCGTCTCCCAGATGCACTGTAGAGAGAGGGTGGAGGATGGACGAACGGCCTCCCCGCTCCCCCGGCATGAGCGCCAGGAGAAACGGGCGGCCCCCATGATGCAGGTGAACCCAGGGCTGAAGGGGGGGGGGGGCAGAACTAAAAGCAGACTGCAAACACAGGCAGAATGCACGGACAACTTGCAGTTTGTGAGGGCCCCCCCCCCCCCCCCGACACCGTTTAGAGGAGCGGGCAGCCCTGCAAGTTCCAGCGTGTGCCTGGAGTGGATGCATGACCCCTCCCTCAGCGAGCTTGTGAACTGACAGGGAGGAGTGGGTGGATGCCCCCCCCCTCGTGCAGCAGCGTGCACCTGTAGAAGTACTTGCCAACCCCCCGCGTGGACGAGCGGGCGGCCCTGCAAGTTACAGGGAGCGCACAGAGAAGTAAGTGGATGGACGGCCCCCCCTCAGCGTGCTCCCGAAGCCGACAGGGAGAAGGAGCGGGCTTGCCTGGAGAGGGAAAGTGAACGGGTTGACGAACGGCTCTCCCCCCGTGCAGCAGCGTGCACCCGGAGAAGTGTTCCTCTGCTCCGTGTGAGGAGGGGAGACAGGGAGGAAGGCGGCACGGTGTACACATGGGGAAAAACTGGCCGCGCTGCCCCCCCTTTACCGGATTGCCACCGGAACAGCGATAGCCGAATGAGCGGGTGCCCCCTCCCTCCTCCGAAAACACCATGCCCGCGGGAAAGATCAATGGCGGGCGCCAGCAACTCCATTACTGCCAGTCGGGAGCTCTAGGAGAGGTGCCGCCATGAGGCTTCTGCTTAGGGTTGCCACCTTTTCCTCAAGCCAAACCCGAACACGCCACTACATATGGTGGGTGTGGCCATATTGAGGGAGGGGCCTCACGAGGCATGATTAAATTAAACAAAATAATTATTTTACCTATGAAATATGCTTACTTTGCTGTGCCACAAGTAAGAGTCTCACTGACATGAATAAACCTCAGCACAATCATTTAAAAAAAATAAAACTCTTCCATTACTACAGAGGTAAGTGCAGTGGAGATCAGGGGCATTAGTTCACCTTTTAATTTTCATTAAGTACAGAGGGTATTACAGTATGTGCAGGGAGGGAGTGCAGAATTTACAACAGTATATACAAGAGTGTGGCGCGTATGTTGGTATGTGTAGGAAAGGAGTGCAAAGTGTAAGACATTATGTACAGGAAATGAGTGCAGAGGGTAGGTATTACTTGCAGGAAAGGAGTGAAGAGGGTGTAACAGTGACCAGTATACAGTGCAGAAAATAAGTATTTGAACACCCTGCTATTTTGCAAGTTCTCCCACTTGGAAATCATGGAGGGGTCTGAAATTGTCATCGTAGGTGCATGTCCACTGTGAGAGACATAATCCAAAAAAAAAATTCCAGAAATCACAATTTATGATTTTTTAACTATTTATTTGTATGATACAGCTGCAAAGAAGTATTTGAACACCTGTCTATCAGCTAGAATTCTGACCCTCAAAGACCTGTTAGTCTGCCTTTAAAATGTCCACCTCCACTCCATTTATTATCCTAAATTAGATGCACCTGTTTGAGGTCATTAGCTGCATAAAGACACCTGTCCACCCCATACAATCAGTAAGAATCCAACTACTAACATGGCCAAGACCAAAGAGCTGTCCAAAGACACTAGAGACAAAACTGTACACCTCCACAAGGCTGGAAAGGGCTACGGGGAAATTGCCAAGCAGCTTGGTGAAAAAAGGTCCACTGTTGGAGCAATCATTAGAAAATGGAAATAAACATGACTGTCAATCTCCCTCGGACTGGGGCTCCATGCAAAATCTCACCTCGTGGGGTCTCAATGATCCTAAGAAAGGTGAGAAATCAGCCCAGGACTACACGGGAGGAGCTGGTCAATGACCTGAAAAGAGCTGGGACCACCGTTTCCAAGGTTACTGTTGGTAATACACTAAGACGTCATGGTTTGAAATCATGCATGGCACGGAAGGTTCCCCTGCTTAAACCAGCACATGTCAAGGCCCGTCTTAAGTTTGCCAATGACCATTTGGATGATCCAGAGGAGTCATGGGAGAAAGTCATGTGGTCAGATGAGACCAAAATAGAACTTTTTGGTCATAATTCCACTAACCGTGTTTGGAGGAAGAAGAATGATGAGTACCATCCCAAGAACACCATCCCTACTGTGAAGCATGGGGGTGGTAGCATCATGCTTTGGGGGTGTTTTTCTGCACATGGGACAGGGCGACTGCACTGTATTAAGGAAAGGATGACCGAGGCCATGTATTGCGAGATTTTGGGCAACAACCTCCTTCCCTCAGTTAGAGCTTTGAAGATGGGTCGAGGCTGGGTCTTCCAACATGACAATGACCCGAAGCACACAGCCAGGATAACCAAGGAGTGGCTCTGTAAGAAGCATATCAAGGTTCTGGCGTGGCCTAGCCAGTCTCCAGACCTAAACCCAATAGAGAATCTTTGGAGGGAGCTCAAACTCTGTGTTTCTCAGCGACAGCCCAGAAACCTGACTGATCTAGAGAAGATCTGTGTGGAGGAGTGGGCCAAAATCCCTCCTCCAGTGTGTGCAAACCTGGTGAAAAACTATAAGAAACGTTTGACCTCTGTAATTGCAAACAAAGGCTACTGTACCAAATATTAACATTGATTTTCTCAGGTGTTCAAATACTTATTTGCAGCTGTATCATACAAATAAATAGTTAAAAAAATCATAAATTGTGATTTCTGGAATTTTTTTTTTGATTATGTCTCTCACAGTGGACATGCACCTACGATAACAATTTCAGACCCCTCCATGATTTCCAAGTAGAGAACTTGAAAAATAGCAGGGTGTTCAAATACTTATTTTCTGCACTGTATGCAGTAGAGGAGTGTGGAGGGTATGATGGGAGCACTATGTACAGGAGAGGAGTGTGGAGGGTATGATGGGGGCAGTATGAACAGGAGAGGAGTGTGGAGGGTATGACAGTGGGCAGTATGTACAGGAGAGGAGTGTGGAGGGTATGACAGTGGGCAGTATGTACAGGAGAGGAGTGTGGAGGGTATGACAGTGGGCAGTATGTACAGGAGAGGAGTGTGGAGGGTATGATGGGGGCAGTATGAACAGGAGAGGAGTGTGGAGGGTATGACAGTGGGCACTATGTACAGGAGAGGAGTGTGGAGGGTATGATAGTGGGCACTATGTACAGGAGAGGAGTGTGGAGGGTATGATAGTGGGCAGTATGTACAGGAGAGGAGTGTGGAGGGTATGACAGTGGGCAGTATGTACAGGAGAGGAGTGTGGAGGGTATGACAGTGGGCAGTATGTACAGGAGAGGAGTGTGGAGGGTATGATGGGGGCAGTATGAACAGGAGAGGAGTGTGGAGGGTATGACAGTGGGCACTATGTACAGGAGAGGAGTGTGGAGGGTATGATAGTGGGCACTATGTACAGGAGAGGAGTGTGGAGGGTATGATAGTGGGCAGTATGTACAGGAGAGGAGTGTGGAGGGTATGATAGTGGGCACTATGTACAGGAGAGGAGTGTGGAGGGTATGATAGTGGGCAGTATGTACAGGAGAGGAGTGTGGAGGGTATGACAGTGGGCAGTATGTACAGGAGAGGAGTGTGGAGGGTATGACAGTGGGCAGTATGTACAGAAGAGGAGTGTGGAGGGTATGATGGGGGCAGTATGAACAGGAGAGGAGTGTGGAGGGTATGACAGTGGGCACTATGTACAGGAGAGGAGTGTGGAGGGTATGACAGTGGGCACAATGTATAGGAGTGGAAGGATGTTTAGGGACTGCGTAGTGGTTAAGCGGGTCATACATGAATTGAAATTACACCAATTATGCAGAGAGCCATAGTCGATCTATGTATGGGCTAGCTGGTTTTACACAAGTCAATCTATTAATTGACTTGAGTACAACCAGCCTGTTTTTCCAAAAACAATCAGTGCTGCCAGCTATAGATAGCAACACTGATCATTGTACTCACTGGCAGAACACAATAACACTACAGGAGTGATTCCCCCATCCACAGGTCAGCAGGTGAGAGGGTGTGTGGGGACAGGCTAGGGAGAGATACCAGTCAGTGGCTGGGTAGGCACTGGCTAGTATCAGAGCCAGATACACACAGGTTACATACGTCACGATCGTTAGAGCGAGAGCAATAATTCTAGCACTAGATCTCCTCTGTAGCTCTAAACATGTAACCTAAAAAAATTTAAAGCATCGCTTAGGATACCAAAAAAAATCGTGCTAACTTTAGTGTTTTTTTTTAATGAATGAAACAGTTTATTTCCAAAAAAAAAACACGTTTGAAAAATTGCTGCGCCTATACAGTACCGTGCTAGAGCTGCACAATTAATCGTTAAAAAATTGTGATGTCGATTCCCCTCCCCCCTGACATCTCCAATGCAGAGTTTGCTGATTCTTTCATATAACAAGTGGAGAGACTTTCAGCTGTCAAAAGAAAATATCTGGACAGTCTGCTAAGTTAGCAGGAAACATTGTAACTAACGCTTTCTTCATAGATCAAAGGGATAAACTTCTGTGTGTAAAGAAAATATCAGGGCAGTCTGCCAAGTTTGTAAACAACATGAAACATTGTAACCAACTTCCTTTTTAGATCAAACTTCTGTGTGTAAATGCAAGAAATGTAACCACTTAAAGTCCAACACTTGTTAAAAAGCAATATTTTTTGCTAGAAAATTACTTGGAACCACCAAACATTATATATATATTAGCAGAGACAAAAATGGGAATTGCTGCAATATTTTATGTCACACTGCATTTGCCCACTTCAATGAATAATAAAAACCATAAAAACAAAACAGTAAAGTTAGTCCATTTTTATTTTTTTCATTTTAATGTGAAAGATGATGTTATGCCGCACGAATCGTGAGAGAATCGTGATCTATCTTCTAAGCAAAAAAATTGCAGTTGTCGTTTTAGCCAGAATCGTGCAGCTCTATGCCGTAACATAAAAAGTTGCAAAGACCACCATAGAGTAATTTTCTAGCAAAAAATTAATGATGATTTTTTTTTCTCAGTCTGCTGCAGTGTGTCAGCTTGTATTTATAATGGCCGCTCTGCATGTAGCTTCTGACAGGCTGTGCAAGCAGGCCCGTATCTCCAGAACCATAAATGATAGCCATCCCATATTTTGACCAGTTGTGGGGTAGGTCTTCAACTGACTACCCCCCAAATGTGGGGTTTCTGTGACCTCGGGTCATCGAGCTACAACCCCCGCTCCATCAGCCCCTCTGTTAATCCGGCCCTGTATGGAGGGGGGGGGGGCAGGACTGTATGTATGGCTGTGGATGGTATATGGAGGGGGGGGGCAGGACTGTATGTATGGCTGTGGATGGTATATGCAGGGGGGCAGGACTGTATGTATGGCTGTGGATGGTATATGCAGGGGGGGCAGGACTGTATGTATGGCTGTGGATGGTATATGCAGGGGGGGCAGGACTGTATGTATGGCTGTGGATGGTATATGCAGGGGGGGCAGGACTGTATGTATGGCTGTGGATGGTATATGCAGGGGGGGCAGGACTGTATGTATGGCTGTGGATGGTATGAAGGGGGGGCAGAACTGTATATACGGCTGTGGATGGTAATGGTATATGCAGGGGGGGGCAGAACTGTATGTTTAGTGTATGGTGGGGGTAGTGTATGGTCCGCCCATCCACCCACCTCCATGTGTATTCTGTAGCCAGTCAGAGAAGAGCTGAGAACTCTGTGTCCCATGTGTCCTCTTCCACTCTGCAGCACACAATGCAGACGGAGGCGCGCCGGAGGGAGGGAGGGGGAGGGGCTAGCACAGTGAGAAGTTGCACACATGTTTACAGCCCGGCCGGGGGGCTAACAGAGAGCACTGCTGCGGGCGGCACACCTTCTACTAACACTCAGGCAAGCTGGTGGAGCCAGGGATGTGCAGCTCTGTTGCGGCCATGCCAGGATGGACAGCTAAAAAAAAAAAAAAAAAAATTTTTTTTTTTTTTTAAATGTGCCCGGGTCTCAGGAGGCTTCAAAACCGGGCACATGTGTCCAAACCCGGACTGTCCGGGTCAAAACCTGATAGGTGGCAACCCTACTTCTGCTGCTGACACCAGAGAAAGAAACCGGAAGTGACGCCCCCCCCAAACCAGAAATGGCGCCAACCCGAACTTGACGTGGGGAGGAGCCTTAAGTACCCACCAGACTCCTCCCACAAATACAGGCTAACCTACGGCAAGCCTTAATACATGTTATTTTTTGTTTGTACCCATAGTAGGGCCCAGTGTGCATTTTACTCTTTTATTCTACCTTAAAAACAGAGGGGGCTATGCATAAAAAGTTACTTGAACCCATATGGCGCACATTCGCACAGCTCCGAAGAAAGTTACCGTATTCTCCACCAAAGCACCAAATATTGGCCCGAATTTAAAATTCTGATTGAGGCGTTTCAAAAGGAATGCCACATTATGGCCACTAGATGGCACTAAAGATCATACAAGATCATTCTATAACACAGAACATTTCAATTGGAGTTGTGTGAATTACTCACATTCATTCAGTGAACTTTTTCTACATAGACCCCCTAACTGACAATGACACTAAATAAAAAAAATTGTTTAACCGCTTCAGCCCTGGACCATTTTGGTGGTTAAAGACCGGGTCACTTCTTGCGATTCAGCACTGCGTTGGTTTAACTGAAAATTGCGCGATCCTGCGACGTGGCTCCCAAACAAAATTGACATCCTTCCCCCCCCCCCACAAATAGAGCTTTCTTTTGGTGGTATTTGATCACCTCTGCACGTTTTTTTTTTGCGCTATAAATATCCCCAAAAAATATTGAATTTTCTTTTTCACAGTTTAGGCCGCTACGTATTCTTCTACATATTTTTGGTAAAAAAAATTCAATCGCAATAACACAAAGATCCACGTGATGGTGTGTCCCTTGTACATAGGGACACAGATCGGTCACCTCCCCAGTCAGTCCCCTCCCCCTAAAGTTAGAACACTACTAGGCTACACATTTAACCCTGTCCTTGCCCCCTAGTGTTAACCCCTTCCCTGCCAGTCACATTTAAACAGTAATCAGTGCATATTTATAGCACTGTTCACTGTATAAATGTGAATCGTCCCAAAAATGTGTCAAAAGTGTCCGATGTGTCCGCTATAATGTCGCAGTCCCGATAAAAATCGCAGATCGCCGCCATTCCTAGTAAAAAAAAATAATAATAAAAAAAAAATCATAATTATGTCCCCTATTTTGTAGGCGTAAACCAGTCACTATGCGGTTATTGCATTTTTTTTTTTTTTTTTTTACCAAAAATATGTAGAAGGCCTCATTCACACTACGGACCGTTCAGGTCCGCCTGTCAGTTTTGACGGTGGACCTGAACGGCCTGAACATGCTTTTCGTTTTCATCAGATCACTTTATAGCAATCAGCGGTGCCTGACAAGCCCCTCCCCGCTCAGTGAGCAGAGAGAAGCTTGTCATCCGTCAGCTCAGCGGAGATTTGCGGACAGATCTCCCGCTGAGCTGGCGGACTCCGTCGTGACGGACTGCGACGGAGTCCGCCTGTGTGAATGAGGCCGAAGAATACGTATTGGCCTAAACTGAGAACATTATTATTCTTTTTTTTTATGGGATATTTATTATAGCAGAAAGTAAAAAATATTGTGTTTTTTTTTCAAAATTGTCGCTCTTTTTTGTTTATAGCACAAAAACTAAAAACCGCACAGGCGATCAAATACCACCAAAAGAAAGCTCTATTTGTGGGAAAAAAAGGACGCCAATTTTGTTTGGGAGGCACGTCGCACGATCGCGCAATTGTCAGTTAAAGCGACGCAGTGCCGGATGCTGAAATTTCACCTGGGCGGGAAGGGGGTATATGTGCCCAGTAAGCAAGTGGTTAAAAGCAAAATTAAAGTATGAGGTAAGTGAATGAGGACTGCACAACTGCACCAGATTCTGTGTGCACCGGTCTTAGTCAAAGTGATTGTAACGTTTTTTTTCTGCTCATTCACTAAGCTCTGGAGCAACTGTCTTTTTGCCATAAGTAAATCATACCCATTATCTTTGTATTGATCCCACTACGTTGTGTGACGGCGCCTGTTCTCCCCAATGCTTCAGTACGGTGGAAGGAATTGCAAACAAGTTTATACGAACTTAGTGGAAACAAGGTCACTTAAATAAGGACAACGTTGTATTATTAATAGCGGAGCGTGAAGCCCAGCGGTTTCACATACACAACGTCTGCAGGAGGAGGGAGGAGCGATCGATAAGGAGCCTGGAAGAGCCTGATCAAACTGGGTTACGCTAATTACATGAGCTGGCTGCCAGGACCTGGCATGTTACATTCCGGTGTATGTGACAGAACAGCCACGCACCAAGTTTGATGCTTTTTTTGCTACGATAAGCACTTTGTGTCACACTTGCGCAACATTTTCTTGTATAACTGCACAAACATTGAAAGGGAGGCAGTAATTAAAGAGATTCTGTCATCTACCAACAAGCACTGGGATTTAGGGTGACCATGTGTCCCCGGATTGCCTGGGACAGTCCCGCATTTTGCAGGTCTGTCCCGGGCACCTTTATTCCAGGACAATACAGTGTTCCGGAATGAAACTGACACAGCCAATCAGATTCTCCCATAAAAGGCCGCCACATCACCACTTTACTCACTGACAGTACTTGTCCTGGCTGGGAATGCCTGGAGGAGCACAATCCCCGCCCCGCCCCCTGCTTGTGATTGGAGAAATCATAAATCCCGCCTCTTGTGTCCAATCACTGTGCTGTGATTTGTTACAGCATAAGCTGATTTTTGGGAAGGAAGGTGTCCCTGAATTGTAGTTTGGAAATGTGGTCACCGTCACCCTAACTGGGACTCAATTCCGATTACCGTTACATTGTATCACGTGTATTACAGTGGCGGCTGATGCTTAATATTTTTTTGGGGGGGGGCAAACTAACACTACCCACACCTTCCGCGTGGGAGACAGGCTCACGGAGATCTCGCGTGCGCAACAACCGCTTCTGAAAGGGTACGATGGCCGCTCTTTATTTTATAGAGTTGAAAGTGGTTCTGTGGGTTGGTTGGGGAGGAGCAACCAATCATAGGTATGCAATCATGGAGGCACCAGGAAAGGAAAATTTCAGAAAGGTAAGTATTCAATTTCCATTTTATTTCTGCACGTCTAGTTATCACTAGGGTGACCACATTTCCAAACTACTATTCAGGGACACCCTCACTTACCAAAAATCAGCTTGTTCTGTAACGAATCACAGCACAGTGATTGGACACAAGAGGCAGGATTTATGATTTCTCCAATCACAAGCAGGGGGCGGAACTGTGCTCCTCCAGGCAATCCCGGCCAGTGAGTAAAGCAGTGATGTGGCGGCCTTAATTTGGGGGCATCAGATTGGCCCTGGGGGGGGGGGGGGGGGACTGTATTGTCCTGAAATGAATGTGCCCGGGACAGACCTGCAAAATGCGGGACTGTCCCTGGCAATCTAGGACACATGTTCACCCTAGTCCCGGGCGATCCGGGACACGTGGTAACCCTAATACAGAGACCCTACATTAAGGTGACCAGATTTTTAAAATGAAATCCAGGGACATATTTTTTCTTTATTAGTAATGGCGGCAATCAGCGACTCTCTGCCCGTCGCCCCCCGCCTCACAGCCTCTCAAGTCTTACTCTTCGGGCCCGGGCTACTACTGGATGGGGAGCAGAGGAAGATCACTCCGCCAGGGAAGGCAAAGGTAGGTGGCTGGCCAGGATTTGAGCCAAAGCAGAAGAACATGCGAGCGAAACTGAATGGGCATGCGCCCAAAACTGAAGAAATATTCCCTCCGCTCCGACCAGCATGATAATCAGAAAGGGGCACAGATTCTGGGAAAAATACAACCCCCCTATGCTAGTAGGCACGGCGGTGCAGGGGTGTGTAATTCTAATTTTTTTATTTTAATTCTGCACCTGCCCCCTATTAAATCCAATCTGGGGACAAAACCAGGGACAGACTTGGTCCAGGGACAGTGTCCTCAATCAGGGGACTGTCCCCTGAAATTGGGGATGTCTGGTCACCCTGCCCTACATAGATCAGGAAGAGACAATAGGAATACATTACGGGGAAAATTGTATTCTTTATCAAGGGAAGGGAAGGGGGGGGGGCTATGAGAAACTGGTAAATGGAGGATTCAAGGTGCTTTTTTGTTTCTTTTATTGAGCTGTTTATCTTTGCCATTTCCTCGGGTATACCATGTTCCTGGCTGGCACTGCGTGCCACCCAGGAACAGCACCAGGATCACACCGTCCCCACAGCACACAGCCTGCTGTTATCTCCAACTGTGACAAATTCTGTCAAGTCTGCCAAACATTTCCTCTTCTCTGCGCTGTGTGAAAACATCTATTTATGTCTGTGGGTTTGTTATAGACAGAACTTCCAGATACACAAACGCGCTCCAGCAAATAAGGAATTCAAGACGACGCGAGCCAAAAAGATGTAATGCAAACAAATGAATCATAGAAAATCTATATAAATGGGGGTCAGCCACAGTTTTTCATTCCATGCAATAGCTGTACTTCCTGCTACAGTTTACTGACTGGCGGTGGCGGCCGGTCGGTTGGTGGGACAGTCAGTCGGACTTGCCCCATCGCGGCTTCCCATTGTCGGCGGCGGCCTCCCGTTCTCCTGCTCTCCATGGGTGTGCACTGCGGCGGCGGCTTCCGTTTTCTCCCTCCTTCCCGGCGGCCAGTTGGGAGTCTTCTCTTTTCAGCTAATCCGAAAACGGGTCTCACACCCGCTTCTGAATGGCCGGATTGGGGCTCAATGTTATAACAGCGAATATTCATTCGTAGAGGCGGCTCTAGGCTTTGTGAGGCCTTAGGCAAAACTTGAAATGGGGCCCCACTCACACCCATGATGGGAAAAATAATTAAAGGACAAGAGCCTCTTCCCCACAACTCTGGCCGGTGGTTTTGGGGGTCTGCGGGCAGGGAGCTTATCGGAATCTGGAAGCCCCCTTTAACAAGGCGACCCCCAGATCCTGCTCTTTAATAACTAAGGGGCGGGTGCCATCCCGTGATGTCACCTGGTGAACCCACCCCCTTGTGACATCATGGACTGAGGGCATGCTGGGCCATTGACATCACAAGGGGTGTTGTCACCAATATTCACTGGTTGTTAGGGATGCTGGGCTCTTAACGCTGTCTGAGCACAGCAGCATTAAAGTCCCTCAAAACTGGAGTATTGCATTGGGTAAGTTAGGCAGCCGCGAGGCCCCTGTAAGTGTGAGGCCTTAGGTGACTGCCTAATTTGAATAATTAAAGAGCCGCTTCTGTTCATTCGCTGTTGTAACACCTGGGTGGGTTCATGGTGCAATGCTCTGCGACCCCTAGCCCATCCTATATTGAAGCCTATTAGAGGCTATGGTGCTAATCAGGTCTTGAAAAGGGCTGGACACCTGAATAGGGGGCCGCTGGCATTGGATAGGTTGATGCTATGCTGAAAATGTACTGTTTTAATCCAGCTAAATGATATATTATTACAGCATTCAAAATTTACACTCGCCTGCTCACATTTTGCGAGTGCATTTTGAGGGTTGGCGAGTGTGGGCTGCCTGGGAGCAGGGGGGGTGAGCAAGGAGTAAATATAGTATAGAGGACAGCCGCCGCTGTCGCCACGTTGTTCAGAGTGTGGGGAACATAACAGCTTTCAATTCAATAGCTGTGTTCCCCGCTCTGTCTATCAAAGTTTCCCTGACAAAGGGGGAGGGGCTGTATATGACGGCTGCATTGGGGACACTTTTTTTACTGTGAAATTATTATTTTTTCGTGACTGCGACATTATGGCCGACACATCGGACACTTTTGACAAATCTTTGGGACCATTTTATTTTTCACAGCGAAAGGTGCTCTAAAAATGCACTGATTACTGTGAAAATGACACCCCCCGAGCACCCGTTTTACTTACCTGATCGTTCGAAATTCCCAGGCGCGTGCTTGTCATCCTGTTCGGTTCCCAGCCTGGCCGTTGATTGGCTAGGCTGGGCGGATTGATAGCAGCGCAGCCATTGGATGGCGCTGCTGTCAATCACAGCGGATGACGCGGCGCGCCGGGGGCGGGGCTGAGTGATACAGTCGGCGGCTATGGCCGCCGCTGTATCACGGGAGCACGCTTGCAAAAGCTTTCACGCCATGCGAGCTCGCTCGCATGAAGGTAGAAAGCTTTTGCGAGGAGGAGCCGAGACAGCCGCCGAGGGACCCCAGAAGACAGCTTTCGGGGACACTCTGTGCAAAACGAGCTGCACAGTGGAGGTAAGTAAAACATGTTTGTTATTTTTTTTATTCTGCCTTTAGTGTTCCTTTAAGTGTGCCCTAAGGGAGTGATTCTTACTGTGGGGGGGCGGGACTGGACGTGTGATGTCACTGATCGTCGTTTCGTATGACAGGGAACAGACAATGAGTGACAAGCCACAGAGAAGAATGGGGAAGGTTTGTTTACACTCCTCTCCCCACTCTTCAGCTCCTGTGACCCGATTAAAGGACACTGGCGTCGATCGGGTCCTGCGGTCACGGAGCTTCGGACCGCTGCGTGCTCACGACCCATGGCTGGGTTCTTAAAGGGGGTGTATATATACGTCCCTGTAACCAGCCGTGCCATTTTGTCGACGTATATCGTCGTATATTAAGTGGTTAATGACACCCCCACACATCTAGCAAATGCATGTATGTTTGTGCTCATAAGAAATGTGACGTGCGTGAACACACAAAAAAAAGAAACCTCCTGGTGATTTGGGGGGGGGGGGGGGTTGTATTGCAGCTTACCAATTCTTATGCCGCGTACACACGGTCGTTTTTTGCGATGAAAAAAAACGACGTTTTTTAAAACGTCATTTAAATTGATCGTGTGTGGGCAAAACGTAGTTTTTTGTCTTCAAAAAAACGACCAAAAAAAAATTCCAACATGTTTGAATTTTTTGTGTCGTTTTTCATAACGTCGTTTTTTGTTTCACAAAAAGTCACCGTGTGTAGCAAAAACGTCGTTCAAAACAACGTTTTTCAACCCGCGCATGCCCAGAAGCTAGTTATGAAGCGAGCTTCAATGGAAAAGAGTGGTGAACGTAACCTCGCTTTTTGTGAAAAAACGATGGTGTGTATGCAAAATTGTCTTTAAAAAGTGACGTTTCAAAAACGTCGTTTTTTACTTCACAGAAAACTTCGTTTTTTTTCATCGCAAAAAACGACCGTGTGTACGCGGCATTCGAAGTAATGTCTGCATTTGGATTGTGCACAGTTCTAAAGGGTCCGGGACCCTGCAGACACGCCGCGGTCGTGCTCTTATACGGCCACTATACTTTACTTTAGTTTGCAGTGTGTTGTCTGTACCGCACATTTCATGCTGTGGTTTACACAATCTCAACACAAAATCTTTGCAAAACTTGGCACAAAAACTGACATTTCCTCTCGTGCTTCAAACTGCAACTTTATCTCTTCTTCATCAACTTCCCTTTTTATTAGAAATCATATTGTTTCATGAAAGCCCCTAACTGCGGACAGTCATCTATTTCTTTAACTTATCCAACTAGTTGCAGTGAGCTGCCTGCAAAAGGTTTGGGAAAACAAATATAAGACACATTTTAGGGGAAGTTTACAGGGGGGGGGGGGGGTGCAAAAGTCCAGCCTTGTTTTTACCCATCCCTGACCACCCACCTTAACCACTTCAATACTGAGCACTTATACACCTTCCTGTCCAGCAGGGATGTATTCTGGCCTAGGCCAACAAGGCCCAGGCCTAGGGCGGCACTTTGTGGGGGGCGGCCCTCTGTCCTCTTCCCACGACATCCCTCTCTCCTCTTCCCACGGCGTCCTTCTGTCCGTCACCCACGGCAACCCTCTGTCCTCCTCCCAGGGCGTCCCTCTGTCCTTCACCCACAGCATCCCTCTGTCCTCTTCCCATGAATATGACAGGGATGTGGCTTTGACAGGAAGGGGTGGGTCATATTTAAATTAGGGGGTGCGCAAGTTAGTCAGGCCTAGGGCAGCATAAAACCTAAATACACCTCTGCTGTCCAGGCCAATTTTCAGCTTTCAGCGCTGTTGCACTTTGAATGCCATGCTACACTGTACCCAGACTACATTTTTATCATTTTTTCCCCACAAATAGAGCTTTCTTTTGGTGGTATTTGATCACCTCTGGGGTTTTTATTTTCTGCAAAAAAAAAAGCACACATTTTGAAAAAAAAAAAAAGATTTCTTTTGTTTCAGTTACAAAACTTTGCAAATAAGTAAGTTTTCTCCTTCACTGATGGGCACTGATAAGGCGGCACTGATGCGCACCCATGAGGTGGCACTGATGAGGTGGCATTGATGGGCACTGATGATGGGCACTAATAGGGGGAACGGATGGGCACAGATAAGCGGCATGGGTGGGCATGGATAGGCGGCACGGATAGGTGGCATGGATGGGCACCGATAGGTGGCATGGATAGGCACCGATAGGTGGCATGGATAGGCACTGATAGGCGGCACAGATAAGCGACATGGGTGGGCACGGATAGGCGCATGGATGGGCACCGATAGGCAGCACAGATGGGCACTGATAGGTGGCACAGATGGGCACTGATAGGTTGTACTGATGTACTGTAATGTATTTTACTGATGGATGCCAATCAGTGGCAAACAATAATGCCTGCCAATCAGTGATGCCTATTGTGGGCACTGATTGGCATCCATTGATTTTCAGCACTCTCGCACCTTGAATGACAATTGTGCGGTCATGCAACACAGTATCCAAATAAAATGTTTTTTGTTTTGTTTTTTCTTTACCACAAATAGAGCTTTTGTTTGGTGGTATTTGATCACCTCTGCGGTTTTTATTTTTTGCGCTATAAAGAAAAGAAGAGCAACAATTTTGAAAAAAACAAAAAAAAAAAACACAATATTTCTTTATTTTTGATTTAATAAATATCACAATTTAAAAAAATTATAGATTTTTTTCCCCCTTATTTTAGCCCGATACGTATTCTACGAATATTTGGTAAAAAAAAATCACAATAAGTGTATATTGATTGGTTTGTGCAAAAGTTATATGAAATAGGGGATAGATTTATGGCATTTTTATTTTGTGACATTGCGACGGACATATCGGACACTTTTGACAAGTTTTTTGGGACCATTCACATTTATACAGCGATTAGTGCTATAAAATATGCACTGATTACTGTGTAAATGTGACTGGCAGGGAAGGGGTTAACACTAGGGGCGATCTAGGGGTTAAATATGTTCGCTAGGGAGTGATTCTAACAGTAAGGGGAAGGGACTCACAAGGGGAGGAGACCGATGTGTGTTCCTCTGTACTGGGAACACACATCGGTCTTCTCTCTGACAGGACGTGGATCTGTGTGTTTACACACGGTCCTGCTGTGAAAACGGGCAATTGCGGGTGCCCCGACGGACATCGCGGGCAAGCGCACCGGGTCCCGAGCATTGCGGTGGGCGTGCTCCGCCAGCGTTGCCTGCACGTCTCCTAGCCGCCCTGGGAAACCCAGGACATCATATGACATCCACCCGGAGGGATGGAAGGTTCCTGCCGACGTCATTTTACAATGGCTCGGTAAGGAACAGGTTAAGCATTTGTGTGTGTGTCTCCTCTTGTTGTTGTTCTCTATTTTACAGGGGAGAGGTGCTGATATGTTCATTCGGACCAAACATTGTTGATCAGTTTCCTATTTACTAATGCTAGCAGCAAAAGTGTAGCGCGCCCCCTACTTTCAGTATGGGCACTACGCTAAAGTTAGCAAATGGAAGGACGAAGACTGGACAGCCGCACTCCAAAATTACTTAAAATAAGTTGTCTTTTATTTTCAACTGTACACACAGTCACTGCAACCCACAAAATACAGTATGGCCGACGCGTTTCGCACTTACAGTCAGTGCTTAGTCATGGCTAAGCACTGACTGTAAGTGCGAAACGCGTCGGCCATACTGTATTTTGTGGGTTGCAGTGACTGTGTGTACAGTTGAAAATAAAAGACAGGTGTTTTTCGCACGCATGGCTGGGTGAGGAAGTGAACTGGCGTGCTCCTGCCGTACCTCCGCGAGCTCCGCTATGTGCTAGCTGATGCCCGCTCTGATCGCCGGCTGCCTGTTGGTCTTCGGCCGACATCCACGGCATCTGCGGCTCCCCCCTGGTCTTCTCTATCTTCTCTGTCCTGGCTCTCCCCCGCTGGGAGAGACATACTTACTGCTGGAACGCCGGAATGCCGCTCTAAAACTTTGGATGGACGTGGGGCTGGAAGCCGTGACCCGTGACCTGTGACCCGGAACAGCTGCCGCAGAGACACATAGACCCAGAGACCCAGGGACACGATACTGCGGGCGGCGGCTGCGGCTGGAACAGGAGCTGAGAATTGCTGCTGGCAGATCTGGCGGCGTGCTATCTACTCCTATTTTCTCCTCTCCACGCCTCACTCCTTGCCCCTCGTTCTCCCCCCTCCCGGAGGATTCCTGAAAGGCAACCTAGGAATCAGAAGCCAACCGCCAGAAGATAACACCTAAAGGTACTCTGTTGGATAGTGGAAGGGAGGGGGTGTCTGTTATCAGAGGAGGCTAGAGAGGAACACTGACAGCTGCTATCAGCCTCTTTATTTCTCCCTGCCGTTTTTCCTTTTGTTGTCGATCAGCTGTAAGATAACAGGGAAAAAAAAAAAGACGTCTAAAGGGGGTCAGTGAATATGATTATAACTGTTTTTCTGGGAGTGGATAGAGATATAGGATACAGGACTCTCTGTGGACTCTCTGTGGAAATTGTTAGACTCATTGGACTATCTTAAACTCCAAGGGGATTGAGACTTGACTGTCTGAACTGTTTAAACTGAACCAGGCACACAGTGGCATACAGGGTACGTGAGGGATGCGATCTCTGAGACAGCGGGAGAGTCGCACCCCACGTAAGGCAGCAGGAACACAAGCATCACAGACAATAAAGATACCTGTACCCAGACTTACTGAGCAATTGGAGATCTCCCGGTACTTCTCTATCCCACAAGGCACGGTACGACCCACTGGTCGCAAGAGCGGGCCACTGAGGGCTGAGTTGGAGACAGAAGGGGGTGACACTAGCGGTGACATTAGCGGCTCCTTGGAGATAGTATCTCAACCCCCTATGGCAGTGAGAGCAGATGTAGAGACCCTGCAGACCACACCACAGAGCTCACGTATGTATAATATGTTGGCAGGATCCGCCACCCCCCCCCCCTATCCGGGAAGACTTCAAAAATGAAATGGAGACTCTGAAAGTCCTAATTCAAGCACTCCCTACAAGGGCTGACATAACTGAACTAATTTCAAAAGTGGAGGAAGCACACTCCAGGGACCTGGAGATTGTTAGAACTGAACTACAGGGTCTGGAGGTCCGCGTGGGAGAGGGGGAGGCTGGGTTAAAGACCCTAGAGCAACGTGTTGAGGCGATCGAGAAGGAGAATCACAACCAGATAGATGTCGCGGTGTCCCTGCAGTTACAGATAGAAGATCTCCAGGACAGGGAACGCCGTAATAATATACGCATACGCGGGGTCCCCGAAATGGAAGGACAGGAAGATCTTCAGGCCGTGGCTCAAAAAATTTTTCAAAGTCTTATGCAAGACACGAGTTCATCAAATTTTGAGATGGACAGAATCCATAGAGCCTTGGGCCCAAAACTGAAAGACAAGGGTCGTCCGCGGGATGTGATATGTCGATTACATTATTTTTCACATAGGGAGGCAATTTTACGGAAAGCATGGCAGGCCGGCTCAATAGAATTCGAGGGGGCACAGCTTAAGATTTTACCGGACTTATCTGGGGCTACCCTTCAACGTAGAGCCCTACTTCGCCCTATATTAGATCGTGTAAGGGCATGGGGAGGGACATATAGATGGAGGTTCCCCATCTCCGTCCTTATTAAGAAAGCCTCACTCTCATTTTGGCTCCGCTCTAGAGCGGACCTCCCTGATTTGTTTTTATTTTTGGAAACGGAACCATTTCCAGTCCCGAACTGGTTACAGTTAAATCCGAGATCTATAGACCTTAAGAATGTCTGATTTGTTTTTTTTTTTTTTTTTTTTTTTTTTCCGTTTCCTGTTTGTGTTTAAAGGTCTAAAGGGTTAAATGGAGCCCGGTTTGAATTGGAGCAATGGATATATTTATTTATTTTATTTTTTTTTTTTTTTTTTTTATATTTTTTTTTTTTTTGCTCCTAAACATTTTTATTTTTATCTCGGATTATACTGGGGACCTTAGGATATCTTAGCACGCTATATATATGGTGGTGGTTTGGATACCTGTTTCGCCCTTTCCCTGCGCCCCCCATGTAGGGGTCGCAGGGAACCGGGCAACAAGGTCCAAATAGGGGGACCTATCTGGTGCCTGGGGCAGTGCTACGGGGGGGGCGGGATGGCAGGGGAGGGAAGGGCAGGGAAGGGTAAGGTAGGTTTGCTTGGGAAGGAGGGATAAGAGGACTCACTATTAGATTTACAGGCAGCAGCCTGCTTATTGTTTTTCTCTCACTGTGTATATAGGGGGAGAGGGGGGGTTTGATATTGCAGATTTGGGGGGGGGGCTAGGGAGGGGGGTATGTATGGGTTCACCCATCATCTATGGGAGTTCTCGGCTTCTGGGGGGATGGGGGGGAAATGGGGTAGGGAACGACACATTGTGCACCCTAGAGTGCTCAACCTACACTGACACTGGGAGCGATTTTTTGAAGTATACCTTTTTTTTTTTTTTTTTTTTTTTTTTTTTCTGTATGTGCTTTTCATCCACTGCAGTTTCCTGCAATGGTCATTGGGGTTAATGGGGTTCACATGGGCATGGCAAAGGTTGGGGAGGGCAAGGGGGGAGTTTGGGTTGGGGGGGGTTAGACCCATCCCCTTAAGGGTTGGTGTCGTAGGGGGAAGGGGAGGGGGGGTGGTGTAGCGCGGCGGCCAGGTACCATGGTATAACCACAGGATAATCACTCGAAAGGATGAGCCCCCAAGAGGGCCCAAGTGGTTCCAAGATAAGATATGAATTAGGGGATATCTGTCAAGAGACCTGTGGTTGGATGTGTTCACCCGGTATGATATATTAGAGGAAGTCTTACCCCTGATAGGCAATTTAGTCCAGAGCGAGTTTATGCTTTATATATGTGGATAGAAGGAGCGAGTGGAGGCGGCGGGAGCCCCCTCACCGGGGGAGGCGTGGGTCAATAACCCCGATTAGGCCATCACTCAGGGGGTTGGGTTTCTGAGTGACCAAAGCTTTTGCTTTGGGATACCCTAGAAGAGGAGGAGGACAATCCAGTTCCTCTCTTCTCTTTCTTAGGGTTCCAGTTTAGAGTAGGGGTCAAGGGCTAGGGAGGGGGGTTTGCGGGGTGGGGGGGTTGTGTTTTTTTTTTTTTTTTTTCTCTTTCCTCTCTCTTCTCCCTCTCTCCCCTCCTCCTCCCCTATTGCAGGGTCCGGGTACTTGGACCCCTCATAGGGACCGGAGGTGTGCCCAGGAATGGACGCCCTCTCAGTGATTACAATCAACGTTAAGGGATTAAATATTCCGGAAAAGAGACGTATTTTACTGCAGGACTTAAAAAAAAGAGGGAGGAATATAGCTCTGATACAAGAAACACACTTCAGGAAAGGGGGGTTCCCCTTTCTTAAGAACCGACACTTCCCGACAGTATATCATGCGACGAATCCTGCGGCAAAGAAGGGGGGAGTATCAATACTTATATCTACTAACACGCCATGGTCCTTAAGAGACTCCCTGGTAGACATCGAAGGGCAGTATTTAGCGGTAAAGGGGACGATAAGAGGAGCGATATTTACGTTTGCTACTTTTTACGCCCCCAATGTACAACAGGATCAGTTCCTACGGAACTTCCTGGATAAGCTAACAGGTTTTCAAGAAGGCCAGCTGATTATGGGAGGGGACTTAAATGTCCCTTTGGACCCTACTCTGGATACGTCAACCGGTGCCTCCTCAGTTGCAGGGGGCATACGGAAGCGAATCCGACAGTTGCTACAACAAGAAACACTGATAGATATATGGAGAATGATGCACCCGGGAGAGCGAGATTATTCCTTTTACTCTATCCCACATAAGATATATTCACGTATTGACTATTATTTTGTGCCGCATAGCCAGCTTCATGCAGTTACAGAAGTTGGAATAGGTGAAATTTCTTGGACCGATCATGCCCCAATCCTTTTGGAATATAAAATAGGGGACTCCAGTCCTTCTGGATCGGGGGGCTGGAGACTAAATGAGAGACTGTTACAGGATGAGGTGGCACTGGAAGATGTCCAGAGGGAATTAAAATGGTACTTTGAGACCAATGACACCCCAGAAAGTAACTTGGGAGTAGTATGGGAGGCCCATAAAGCAGTCATAAGGGGAGTCCTGATGAAGCATGGTGCTAGGGTTAAAAGGGATAGGGAGCGGCATATATCAACCCTTATGACGAAGATTACAAACTTAGAAAGGAAGCATAAACAGGGTCCTAATCCAGAAGTAGAGAGAGAGCTCGGGATGGCACGTAGACAAATTACTGAACTGCTTTTACATAGAGCAAGGAGGGCGATACAAAATGGTAAAAGGCAGAACTATGAATATGGTAATAAATGTGGGAAGCAATTGGCGAACTCACTGAGGGAACCACATACTAAGACTTATATTCCCATGATCAAGGGGTCAGGAGGCGAAGAACATATGTTACCCAGAGAAATTGCACAGAGATTTAGTGACTTTTATAGTACTTTATATAACTTACAAACAAGTCCCCAACAACAATATGAGGAAATGGGTAAATATATAGAAACCTCAGGTATCCCGACCCTAACAGTAGAGATGAGCCAAGAAATGGAAAAACCTATAACCTTAGAGGAACTGCAGGAGGCAGTGAAAAAGGGGAAAGGAGGGAAATCACCGGGAGCAGACGGATTTACCATTGCTTACTATAGACTTTTTTTTCCTGTTCTAGGCCCCTTTATGGTCAGAATGTTTAATGGCCTGGGTGATTCATGTTCCTTTCATACGGAAACCCTGAAAGCGGTAATAGCAGTTATACCAAAGGAAGGTAAAGATCCCTCCCAATGTGGGAGCTACAGACCCATTTCATTACTTAATGAAGATCTGAAGCTTTTCGCAAAAATCTTAGCAACACGTATACAACAATATATACCCGGGCTTATACACAAAGACCAGGTGGGATTTGTCCAGATGCGGGAAGCCAGGGACAACACGATTAAGACTCTGAACTTGATCCATCTGGCTGAAACTTCCCAAACCCCGTGTGTCTTTCTCGGTACTGATGCCGAGAAAGCTTTTGATCGGATAGATTGGCAATTTATGTTTATGGTTCTGAGACACATGGGGTTTGGCAATAAGATGCTACAATGGATTACAAGTAACTATACTCATCCAACGGCACAGGTTAGAGTGAATGGAATACTGTCCCCACCCTTTAAATTGTCTAACGGGACAAGACAGGGATGCCCGTTATCCCCTTTTTTGTTTGCATTATCTGTAGAACCTCTATTAAACAGGATTCGAGTAAATCCAGATATTAAAGGAGTGTCTTTTGGAGATGCAGAATATAAGATCTCAGCTTACGCAGACGATATGATGTATTCTTTGACGAACCCGATGGAATCCCTCCCTAAATTGATACAGGAATTGCAATTATATGGAAGTCTATCAAATTTTAGGATAAATTATGACAAGTCAGAAGCAATGGGAGTAGCGATCCCGGAAGAGGATCTGCGGACCCTGAAGGCTAAACATAGATTTAAATGGTCTGACAGGTCACTTAAATATTTGGGTACCTCCATCCCGGCGGACCTGACACAGGTTTTCAAACTTAATTTTGTCCCACTATTGGTGGAAACACGGGTCCTCCTGGATGGTTGGAAGAGGGGGTTCCATTCTTGGTTTGGGCGAGTCAATATCGTCAAAATGAGTATATTGCCGAAATTTTTGTATCTCTTCCAGACACTCCCCATTGCTATACCAAAATCCTTCTTTAACCAGACGCAAACTCTCATTAATAAGTTTATTTGGGCTAACAAATCCCCAAGAATCAAATGGCGCATACTATCGTTACCAAAGCGAGACGGAGGCGTGTCGGCCCCAGATATCCAGAGATATTATCAGGCAGCCACGCTGATCCGCCTGATAGATTGGAGTAGACACGGCGATGAGAAAATATGGCCAGGTTTGGAGCAAGCCCAGTGTAGCAGTATACTCCATCTAGCAGCATGGTGTTACAGAGATCTGCCGATAACTATCAAGAAACATCCACTGATAGGCCCAACTTTGAAAGTTGCCCACGGGCTATTTGTGAAGGGGACCTTGTCTACTTTAGATTCACCACTCTATCCAATTCTGGGGAACCCCCTGTTTATACCAGGGTTGATGAAGGGACCTTTCAGTGGATTAATAGATCAGGGCCTGGTACAGGCATCTCATTTTGTTAAGGAAGACTTATGGTACACTACGCAGGAGATGGTATCGGGTGAGATACCCTACCAATTGGATACATGGAGGGCAACACAAATACGGCATTTCTTAAACACTTTGAAACCCCCTATAAGATATGGGCGTAAACTAACACGATTTGAGGGATATTGTAGTGGGAGTGGAGTGCTTCGACACGCCCTCTCAAGAATTAATGAATTATTAAACGTATCAATGGAGGACTCCCAAATTCCTTTCTTTAATAGGTGGGAGGTGGAGTTGGGAAGACCCTTTACAGAAGAACAAAAGAATAAAATACTCCGGAATATATTTGAATCATCGGTCTGTGTGAAGACACAGGAGATGAATTATAAGATATTAACTCAGTGGTATCGTACTCCGGTAGTATTAAAAAAGTGCTACCCAGACATCTCGGATAGATGCTGGAGGTGTGGAAAGAAAAAGGGAACGTTGTTACACATTTTCTGGTCATGCCCCAAGATTTTAAGCTTCTGGACAAAGGTTCAAGGAATTGTACAGAAATTTAGCAAAGAAAAATTACCAGATGAATGGTCTTATTATTTATTACAGGACTCCGAGTTCTCTGTAAAATGTTATAGGAAATCCATGGTTTGCCACCTTCTAAATGCTGCCCGTGCCTGTATTCCAGGAATGTGGAAACAGACACAACCTCCAACGGTAAAGATGTGGCTTAATAGAGTAGAGGATACAAACAGAATGGAGGACCTTGTATGGACCTCCAGACAGAAACGTAAGGTGTACCTTGATACATGGACTGAATGGAACACGTTCAAATATTCAGAAGAAGGAAGGGTCTTGATAGATGAGTAGTTCTCTGATAGGAGAGGAATCCGGATTGGCGGAGGAGAGGAGATGGACGGAGGAGGGGGGCCCCTTTCCCCTTTTTTTTTTTTTTTTTTTTCTCTTTGTTTTTTTTTTTTTTTTTTTTTTTTTTTTTTTTTTGGGGTGGTTTGTTCGAGGGGGGGAGGGTTTGGGATGATAATGCAAAGGGTGATTTTACAGGGGGTGGTCCAACTGCCCCGCCCTCTAGGGAGGAGGGGCCTACTGGCCTGATGTAGCAAGGGGAAGGTACCCACAGATATTAAGGTAATTAGAAGTACGGAGGATGAACCATAGCCCAAGAGAGAGGTGACAAGATATGTCTTGGGGAACATCTCTCTTTTATCTCTGTTTAAATGATTTGATTTTGTATTCTGTGGGTATTCACTTTTTCTTTTTTTTTACTGTTTATATTTCTGAATGTTGTAATGACTTTACGGTCAGATGGATGACCCTTTATATGTATATCACCTTGTTTGTTTGGAAAACAATAAAGAAAAATTTGAAGAAAATAAAAGACAACTTATTTTAAGTAATTTTGGAGTGCGGCTGTCCAGTCTTCGTCCTTCCATTTGCTATCATTAGCATTGCCAGCACCTTGGTGGTTCAACAACCCTTGATTGCACACGGGGCTCACCTGGAGCGGTGAGAAATCTGTCTACTACGCTAAAGTTAATGGGGAATGGGAGAGTTATTTTTGCTTCCATTCATAATTATATAAATTTGGGCTGCTGTCATTCAGAACTGTCCTGTGGGTCAGTCTGCGCTCCAGAGGTGATGTTCACACCCCTGGGCGGCAGGTGGCACTAGAGTGGTTCTGACGGAGCCACTTTTCCCCAGCAGCCAATTAGAGGAGTTTTCCCTCGCGGGGCATGCTGGGGGAGGGTATATCCGTGGCATACGCCATTTTCTTTGGTTCTTCTTCGCGGGTTCCAGGTGCGGCACCCACCTTCAGTGTGTGCGCATCCAACGAACCCCGGCAACAAGGCCTACCTGGCCGGGTCATATGCTACGCGGAGTTCCATGCGGATGCTGAAAGGGGCCCCAGTGACTTACTGGGTCCCCAGCTACACTAAAAGGGATCCCAGGCTGTAAGCCGTTCGGTGGGGGATCGGCTTGAGGAGAGCAGGTGATCCAAAAGGGCTTGAACAAACCTCCGGGGATCTGGTGACCGGGGGATTGACAGGTACACTTCAAACTGTCAACCGGTGACCCTGACTGAATTTACTGGGAGGATTCGCTCAAGAATCCAATTAGCTCATCCAAGTACTGGGCCTGTGGCAGAGGTCTGTTCCTCCCAGCAGCCTAAGTGATACTTCGCCTGCCAGGCTCGTGACAGGAGTCTGTCCGGAGGCGCTTCACCCACTCTGGCTAGAGTGGCGACGAACTGTGCTATTGATGAAAGCAGGCTTGCTTTCCCTAACTATCCTGGGCCTGATACTGCAAATGTTCTTCTGCTTCATCAACCTTTCCTATCCCACTTCGTGTTGCTGACTGGACATTCGCTCACTACTTGTACTCACAGCTATCACCCCTAGAGAAGCCACCGAGGGTAACTTAAAGGGGTTGTAAAGGTACGAGTTTTTTTACCTTCATGCATCCTATGCATGAAGGTAAAAAAACATCTAGCAGCACCGCCCCCCCCCCGAGCCCCCGTTGTACTTACCTGACCGTTCGAATCTCCCGGGCGCTTCCACGTCGTCCTCTTCGGTTCCCAGCCTGGCCGTTGATTGGCTAGGCTGGGCGGATTGATAGCAGCGCAGCCATTGGCTAGCGCTGCTGTCAATCAGGGCGGATGACGCGGCGCGCTGGGGGGCGGAGCCGAGTGATACAGTCGGCGGCTATGGCCGCCGCTGTATCACGGGAGCGCGCTCGCAAAAGCTTTCCTCCATGCGAAGGAAAGCTTTTGCGAGGAGGAGCCCAGACAGCCGCCGAGGGACCCCAGAAGACAGGTTTCCGGGCCACTCTGTGCAAAACGAACTGCACAGTGGAGGTAAGTATCACATGTTTGTTATTTTTTTCAAAAAATATCCCTGACTTTAGTGACCCTTTAATACGCCGACCCCAAAACAACCAGCGGCTCCTGAATGGGGTAGCGTTACATAAGGATTAGAACTAGTCTATGTTGATCGAGAGAGTGAAGGTCCTCTTATTTTACACACTTTAAAATCTCTCGGGATGCAGCTGAAAATTATTTGTATTTTTTTTAATAAGGACCCCGGGTGTTATGCCGCGTACACACGGTCGTTTTTTGCGATGAAAAAAAACGACGTTTTTTGTGAAGTAAAAAACGACGTTTTTGAAACGTCACTTTCAAAGACGATGTTGCATACACACCATCGTTTTTTCACAAAAAGCGAGGTTACGTTCACCACACTTTTCCATTGAAGCTCGCTTCATAACTAGCTTCTGGGCATGCGCGGGTTGAAAAACGTCGTTTTAAAAGACGTTTTTGCTACACACGGTGACTTTTTCTGAAACAAAAAACGACGTTTTGAAAAACGACACAAAAAATTCAAGCATGTTGGAATTTTTTTTTGGTCGTTTTTTTTAAGACAAAAACGACGTTTTGCCCACACACGATCAATTTAAATGACGTTTTAAAAAACGTCGTTTTTTTTCATCGCAAAAAACGACCGTGTGTACGCGGCATGAGGCTTGTGAATTGAGCAGTAGACATGTGCAAACTGGAAAATTTTGTTTCGTTTTTTCGTCTTCGTTTGGAAAATACATTTATTTAGTTACTCCCGAAAATCGTTTTGATTTATTTTGTTTTTCGTTGGGGAATAGCTTTCGTCCGAAAATCCAATAATACTTGGTTTCTGTCGAATGGTCAAAAGAATATTCGACGGAACGTCGAATCTTTACGTCTCATAAATCAAAATCTATTCTCTGTAATGTCGAATCTATTATGTCTTTAGTGTCGAATCTTTTCTCTATGATGTCGAATCTCTCTATATCAAATTTTTACCGCAACGAAAACAAAAATAAAGCATTTTTTATGTCGGATCTTTCGGTTTTCGTTTCTTGCACTTTCGTTATCGTTTGTTAAAACGATAACGAAAAAAACAGATTTTCGGACGAAAATGCATTCTAACGAAAACAAATGCACGTGTCTATTGAGCAGTAATGTGGATTTACTGCTATTGCTTTTGTACTATTATAAACCAGCAAAGACATTCTTGCAGACAGTGACCATTTGCAGATCTGGTTGTATGCGCTGGAGATATGCGGTGTATACTTAGCCAGGCCTGTCCTAAAACCACCCACCACCCACGGCTAAGCTTTATTTATGCTCCCAGGTGTTCCGTTTTCTTTCTGTACAAAGATAAACACAGCAGTGACCTGAACCTGCATGCCTCAGAGTCTGCTCAGCCACATTGCAACAAGAGGCTCTTCTGATGGAAATAACCTCCGAAAGATCCACGCGCCACCTTAAATTATCTGTCCTAGCAGGCATCTAAATATATTTCTCAAAGTCACAACTAAACCGCAATCCCTTAACTCTTCACGTGCAGCGGGGGCGGCCAAATGGTCTCACCCATAAAAGTTTGAAGGAAGAGAGTACTTTGTGGATTCTTGGTAAAATCTTTTCTGTGCCAGGTACATTGTTAAAGAAGAACACCCACGTTACACTTACCCCTGAAGGAGCCGGTGGAGGTATTGGGCCTTCTGAAAAGAGCACCACGCATGCTGGGTGGGGAATATTTATTCTAGATATACGGTAGGTACACCCCAATAGCTTAAAGGGATTGTAAAGGTAAAAAAAATTCACCTTAATGCATTCTATGCATTATGGGTCTCCTGACCCTTCGAAAGTCCCGTGCTCGCCCCCGTCATCGTCCTCGAGTCGAAGCCCGGACGTTGATTGGCTGCAGTGGATGGATTGAGAGCAGCGCAGCCATTGGCTTGCGCTGCTGTCAATCACATCCAATGATGCAGCGCGCCCGGGGGTGGGGCCGAGTGATACAGTGGCGGCTATGCCCGCCGCTGTATCACGGGAGCGCGCCCGCAACAGTTACACACCATGCGAGCTCCCTCGCATGTCTGTGTGTAGTTGTTGCAGGGAGGATCCACGACAGCCGCCGAGGGACCCCAGAAGGCCAACTTTGTGCAAAACGAACTGCACAGTGGAGGTAAGTATAACATGTTTTTTTTTCCCTTACAACTCCTTTACATACTTAAGGACCCCTTCACTCCGATATACGTCGGCAGAATGGCACGGCACCAAACTCCGTGACCGCGCTCGCGGGACCCGATCGCTGCCGGTGTCCCGAGATCGGTCACCGGAGCTGAGAAACGGGGAGAGGTTTAAACACACCTTCCCTGTTCTTCGTTGTGGCAGTCTCATTGATCTGTTATTAATCGTCTGTTCCCTGATATAGGGAAAGACAATCAATGACGTCACACTTCCAGCCCCGCCCTGCTACAGTTAGAAACACACATGAGGTCACACTTAACCCCTACATCGCCCCCTAGTGGTTAACTCCTAAACTGCAATTGTCATTTTCACAGTAACAGTGCATTTTTATAGCACTTTTTGCTGTGAAAATGACAATATTCCCAAAAATGTGTCAAAATTGTCCGATGTGTCTGCCATAATGTCGCAGTGACGAAAAAAAATCGCTGATCGGCGCCATTAGTAGTAAAAAAAAAAATATTAATAAAAATGCAATAAAACTATCCCCTATTTTGTAAATGCTATACATTTTGCGCAAACCAATCGATAAACACTTTTTCCGATTTTTTTTTACCAAAAATATGTAGAAGAATACGTATCGGCCAAAACTGATTCAAAATTGTCACTCTTTTTTTGTTTATAGTGCAAAAAAAAAAACCGCAAAGGTGATCAAATACCACCAAACGAAAGCTCTATTTGTGGGGAAAAAAGGACGCCAATTTTGTTTGGGAACTACGTCACACGACCGCGCAATTGTCAGTTAAAGCGACGCAGTGCCGAATTGCAAAAAGGGACAAGGTCCTTAACCTGCATAATGGTCCAGGGCTGGAGTGGTTAAAGTGGTTCTAAAGGCTTAAGTTTTTTTATCTTTCTATGCATAAAGGTAAAAACCTTAGGCCAGATTCTCAGCGGCGCTATGACGGAGTATCTCAGATACCCCGTCGTATCGCCGTTTTTTTTGGCTCGTATCTATGCGAGTGATGCTTAGCATCACTTTGACATAGATACGCTTCAACATCCGACAAGTGTAATATCATTACACTTGCGGATCGTAGTTGTAATGACAACTCCGGCCACTAGGTGGCCTTTACCTTGTTTTCTCATTTGCCTATGCAAATGAGGCTACTACGCCGATTCCCGGACGCTTTTACGCCGCCCCGTCGTCGCGTACGTCGTTTACGAACTCGCAAGGTTACCCCTGCTTCTATGAAGAGTAACCTTACGAAGTCCCGTCGGATGCCGTCAGATGCCATGTTAAGTATGGGGTCGGATCAGCGTCGGCTTTTTCCGTCGCTTACGTCGTTTTACTAACTCGTTCGCGAATAGGGCATTGTGTAGTGACGATCACGTCGTTTTGACGTTGGTTTCAACAAAGCTTTCCGACGTGAGCTGGAGCATGCGCACTGGGCTTTTTCCCCGGCCGGCGCATGCGCAGTTAGTTCGACGCGGGGGCGCGCTTAATTTAAATACAAGCCGCCCCATTTGAATTACGTGGGCTTACGCTGGGCCATTTTCGCTACGCCAACGCAAACTACGGAGCAAATGCTTAGGGAATACGGCACTAGCTCTAGTACGATGCGGGGGCGTAGTGTAAATGGCTTACGCTACGCCGGCGAATTTCTTAGAGAATCTGGCCCCTTCTCTGTGGACCCCCCCCCCCCCCAAATACTTACCTGAATCCTGAATCCCATCTTGATCCAGCGTTCCTAACACCCCATCGTGACAGTTTAAAATTTAGGGGTGAATGTTTTTTACAGGTCTGGTTTGCTCTCCCAGCACCCATCCCTTGTCTTTTTGCAGCACGGGACCAGCAATGAGTCAAAATAACTTAAAACTTGAAGATTGAAATTGTTCACAACTTCCCACCATGACGACTTGAAATATAGGGGCACATCGTTTCTACAGGGCTGGTTTGCTCTCCAGCACCGAACCCTCCTCTTTTTTTTGCAGCACGGGCTTGGGATCGGCCATGGCAGAGTTAAGAAAAAATGAACTGAGAACTTGAACACTGAAAATTGTTCCAAATTCAAGCCGTGATGGTTTGAAATATAGGGGCGAATGTTTTTTACAGAGCTGGTTTGCTCTCCCAGCACCCCACCCTTCTCTTTTCCCAGCAAGGGATTGGAACCGGCCATGGCAGAGATATATATATATATATATATATATAGCTGACTCTGCAAGGGCCCTTGCAAAAGTCAATAGGAACCAAACTAAAATGTTAATGTTATCAAGTAGCTATAGATAGTCTATGCTCGTGAGCTTCCCCTAGTGGGCAATTCCTTTAAGTACAGTTGCTGGAAATCTTGATTAGGCCTGGCCCAGATAACTCCAGAATGTTCCTCAGTGGTGAAGTCTATTGTAAATACGTGAGTGCACGTTAACTTATTTGTAATCGAAAGGGTTCTCTAAACAATGAAATAATGTAGAACAAAATAGAACAGTAACTTCAATTGTGCAAAGTATCTGTGCACTCCTTCCTGGGAATATACTTCCAGCAGCAGTCACTTGATAATTAAATTAGGCTTGAGGCCTATACACACGTGACTGTATTAAACTGAACTAGTGCTGTGACACACTTATTATTTTTCCCAGTATAATTGTCTATTAATCTCACACTATCAGTCCCCAAAGCAGTGTGAAACTTAGGCCTATTTGTAACTCATTTCAGCTTAAAGCGGATGTCCACCCTAAAGTGAAGTTCCACTGATCGGAACCCTCCCCCCCTCCGGTGTCACATTTGACACCTTTCAGGGGGAGGGGGGTGCAGATACCTGTCTAAAGACAGGTATTTGCACCCACTTCCGGCCCGCAGTCTCGGGCAAAAGACGGGTTTTTCCCATTGTGTGCTGGGAACTCTCGGCTCCCAGCACAAAGCGGTAGCCAACCGGCGGGCGCAGCGCGACTCGAGCATGCGCCGTAGGGAACCGGGCAGTGAAGCCGGAGCGCTTCACTTCCTGGTTCCCTCACCGTGGATGGAGGGGGGAGCAGCAGAGAGATGAGCGAACGCTCGTCCTCTGCTGCGGACCCCGCTGGACTCCAGGACAGGTAAGTGTCCTAATATTAAAAGTCAGCAGCTGCAGTATTTGTAGCTGCTGGCTTTTAATATTTTTTTTTTAGTGGACCATCCGCTTTAATGACGTTTTCTCAGAGGAACTACAAGTTCCAACAACACTGTGGTATTAAGTCTAAGCGTAAGAGTGTATCAAACAACTGTGGGCGGCTGCCCTGCTCACCACACTGGGCCTGGAAGAACTGGAAACCTCCGCCCCGGCTGTCCCTGGATCCTGCTTTCAGTCAGCACAAGCACGCCGCTTAGCTTCACAGGATGGCTGGAACCAGTAGATGTCTCTGGATCCTTCTTGATCCTGTCCCTCTGTCTGTTCAGCTCAGGGATGTGACACGGGATCGCTGGATGTTCTTTCCCACAGTTTTGTAGGCCCCGCTCTCTGGGTCACCTCCTCACAGCTCCATGTAGGCAGACCACACGTCCAGAAGAGACCCAAGATGGCCACCACAGGGCCTTTTATCTCCTACCCAGCATGCACTTCAGCCCTGAGGGTTCATGGGTAGGTTATTTGCATAACATCTCACCATGTTCTTGAAAAATGAAAATAAATGAAGTCCATTTCACGTTTTTGCCACTAGATGATGCCAAATACCAATTTATAACATTAGTACAAATTTAAGAAGCAAACATGCCCCCACTACAAACTATTAACCCAATGATTGAAAATGGTTCCCAACATCTGCCATGATGACTTGAACTAGGGGTGAATGTTTTTTACAGAGTTGGTTAAGTTAAAATTGTTCACCACACCCCACCTCCTCTGTAAGGCTACTTTTCCAGGCGTTTTAGCGATAGAAATAGCGCCAGTAAACTGCCTGCCCAGTGTGAGAGCCTGAGGGTTTTTGCACCAAGGCGGTGCGCTTGCGGGACATCAGGAAAAGTCCTGCAAGCAGCATCTTTGGGGCGGTTTGGGAGAATGGGCAGTGCTTCCGAAGCACCGAAACACAGGTGGTTTTAACCCCTTCTTCGGCTGCCAGCACGGGTTAAAAGCATCCTCTAGTAGCCAAAAAATGCTGCTTAAACAGCACTAAAGTGGCGCTAAAACAATCAGCGCTTTAGCGACAACGCAGCGCGGCTACAGTGTGAAAGTAGCCTAAGGCCTCATTCACACACCTGAAAAACTGACAAGCGGACCTGAACGGGTGCTCCATGCATGTCTATGGAGCGTTGAATGTCAGCGGAGACATGTCCGCTGACATCCGACCTGATCCGATCCGCTAAAAACAAACGTATGGGGCACACGTCCCCATCCGTCCATGCAGATCGGATCGGGTAAGATCTGATGAAAACAGACATGCTGTCCGTTTTCATCAGATCGCTACATAGGAGACAGCGGCGCTGCACAAGCTCCTCCCCGCTCAGTGAGCAGAGAAGAGCTTGTCATCCGTCGGCTCAGCGGAGATCTGCAGACTGATCTCCCGCTAAGCTGGCGGACACAGGCGGACTCCGTCGGAACGGACAGCGACAGAGTCGGCCATGTGTGAATGTAGCCTAACTCTAAACTTTTAATCTGTAAATATTTTTAACCACTTGCCGACCGTGGACGTTATATAACGTCCTCGGCTCTGTGGTTGTATATCTGAATGATGGGTGCAGCTACAGTCATCATTCAGATATCGGCATTTTCAGCCGGCGATTCCATGCACCATAAGAACAATCATATCAGCTGTTCCGCCGCTTAATCGTTCTTATGGGCGGCGAGAGTGGACATCCCCCTCCCTCCTGTAATTCTACCGACTCACCTGAGCGCTCTGTGAGTCGGTGCGAGGAATCCACCAGCCCTGGATGTTGATCATAGAGATTTCCCGTGGACCAGATGGTCGCTGGAGTCTCTATGATTGTCGGAGGCCGGGCGCCATGTTATGATGTCACGCCTGGCCTAAAAAACGGCGCCGCTTCGGCTGTGAAGCAGTGATTTTTTTTATTTTTTTTTAGTCTTCCCAGCCTAGTGGTGAGATGTAGGGTCTTATTGACCCCCCATATCTCACTGTAAAGAGGTCCTGTCATGCCATATTCCTATTACAAGGGATGTTTACATGTTTCCGTGTAATAGGAAAATTAACTGTAGCGGTACTCCCGAAGGAGCTGCTGAGATATGATGGGATGGCGTGTTATCTCGTGGCTCTGGTGAAGTGTCTAGGGTGAACGATGAATGCAATAGAAGTAAAGGAATGTCCGCAAATAGGAAGTCTCTTTATATGTGCTCTTTATTACCCAGCCGGGTAAAAACAGTTAACAGGTGATGGAAATGGATAGATGAAGGTTGAAAGGAGAATAGCAGATTCGATATGGGTTCGATATGGGAACAGAACAGTCCTGTCTCCGTGAACAATTAGCTTCTTTCGCCACTCCAGCCTGAGCGGGTATAGCGTACCTGGACAGGTCTCTCTCACCGACCTGGCAGCCAGAGTATCACTCGGAACTTGAAAGGAGGTCTCTCTCACAGACTCTTTCAGGGTGAACTTCAGAAAACCGCCTCTGCCACAGGCCTTCTCTGATTGTGGTTTCGGAGGAGCCCCTCCTTGGTAAAGTTTGGCCTGAATCCTTCCATTAACGTCGCCCAGGTACCGACTGAGAGAGGAATTAATCCCTCAGTGTCCAGTACCTCGATCCCCGATGGTTTGTCTCAATCCTGTTGGACCGCCAGCCTCTCAATGGCGCTCCTCAACTGGACTCCCCACCCCATCCTGTGTGGATGACCCGGGCACGAATGACCTGGGAACAACGCGTAGCACCCATGCCCCGGCCAGGTAGGCCATAACCCTCAGGGCGCGGTGATGTGGTCACCCTAAAAGTGGGTGCCACACTCCAGGAACAAGAGAGCCACCTAAAATGGCATCTGCCTCATAAGTACCCTCTCCCAGTATGTCCAGCGAGGCCCAAGCCTCCCGATTGATTGCTTGGAGAGAACACCCGAACCTCAGCTTCCACTGCTGCCACCTGTCGGCTCGGGGTGGAATCACACCCCAGGCACAACAGAGTGAGCCCACAGCGCAGCCAAGCTGAGACAAAGAGCCCCACAATAATCAGAATTGAGATCAGAGTCACCCACACTCCGATCATCCCATTAAATTTCACTAGCATCCGTACTTGGAAGTACATGGGCGCTACATAACAATAAATGTTAATTTTTTAAAGTGCCCCTGTCCCGGTGTGCTTGCACGCAGAAGTGAAGGCATATATAAGTCCCGTCCACATATGAAGACGGTGTTGAAACCACACAAGTGAGGTGTTGCCGTGAATGTTAGAGCGAGAGCAATAATTCTAGCCCTAGACCTTAGAGAAATGTCTCTCTTTGATAGAAAACTGGATGACTAAGAGTTATCTTAAACTCAACAGTTCCAAAACAGAACTTCTTCTGTTTCATGCCAGTCGCAAGAGTCAACTGGCAACTACTTGGAAACCCCCGCCCATTTTGGGCCAGATCATCACCCCTAGCTCCAAAGTCAAAAGTTTCGGTGTCATCTTCGACACCTACATGACTATGGACGCACAAATAGGGTCACCATCTGCTGCGCTGTAAGAGGACTGTGGCCGTCTGTCCCCGGCGCCCTCCGGCGCATGCGCGCACACACGGTGCCCTGTAATACCCCGGCGCACCAATGCGCGCGCACATGCGGGCACGCCAATGCACGCACGCGCACCAATGCGCGCACGGGCGCGCGGCGGACGCCGTGCGCGCCCCTAGCGTCAATTGGCACTCGCTGCCTATTTAAGGAAGTGCTCTGACCCAGATCCTTGCTGACTGATCTTCAGCGTGTACCCAGCAACCTGAATCCTGCTCTTATCCTGATGACTTCCTGTTGATGAACCCGGCTTGCTCTGACCCCGCTATTGACTCTGTTATACTTAGACTATTGGTTCCTGACTCTGGCTCCCCACCTGACACCGCTACTGCCTGCCACCTGGTACCTCGTCGCCCGCCTTCCTCTTGACCCGGCTATCCGTATGACCCGTATTGACTTCTAGTGCCTGCGATCCAGCAACTCTGAATACCCGCTTCTGGCTTCTGTGACTTCCTGCAAACGTCCTGCTGTTAGACCCTCTGGGACTACATCTCGCTGGGTCCTCAGCGCCTGGCTGTCGGAGTCCTTACCCACAGGCACTCGTGTTCCTCCAGTCCTTTGGTGTTCTCTGTACCATCTCCGGCGGTGCCAGGGCTGGAGATACAAGAGAGGCCGACCTCGTCATCTCAGTCTCCCATCAGGTACGTGACAGTATCAGTCAGCCAAGATGGAGTCTGAAAGGGAGGTCTCTCTTCTTCAAACCCTCTGCCAGACTGTTACCGCACTCGCTCATACGGTGCAAGGGTTACACAGGAACTTAGCACAGCTTGCACCCAGCCTGGCTTCCTCCTCCGAAGACTTGAGAATCAGGGATTCTGCTGTTCAAACCGAGACTTGTAACCTTGCTGGACATTTCTGTTCCCCTGAGCCAAGAGTGCCCCTACCTGAACGTTTCTCGGGAGATCGTAAAAGATTCAGGACTTTTCAAAATGCCTGTGAACTTTACTTTTCATTGCTGCCCCGCACCTTCTCTACAGAGGAAGTTAAAGTAGGATTCCTTATCTCCTTGTTGTTGAATGAACCCCAGTCTTGGGCCCACCGGCTTCGTGAACAACATGACCCTGTCTTGACTTCCGTAAACTCCTTTTTTGCCGCCATGGCTCAATTATACGCTGACCCTTTCCGGCATCAGACGGCGGAAGCTACTTTGAGCCACCTGCAACAGGGCTCCAGGCCGTTGAGGACTATGTATCTGACTTTCGCTTATGGAGCGCTGATACCAAATGGGACAACTCTGCTTTACGGTTTCATTTTCGTCTCGGCTTATCGGAAGCTATCAAGGATGAGCTCGCCAGGGTGGACGCACCTTCCTCTTTGAATGACCTGATTCTCCTTGCCATACAGATTGATCGTCGCCTGCGGGAAAGACAGTCTGAAAAAGCCTTGAGCTCCCATTTGTTGCCTGTTCATTCCGAGCTTCCCTTACCCGTCTCCGCAGCGGCACCGGAAGACACCCAGGAGGGTCGGCATGCCAGTTTTCCGAGACCTCCCCTGTCTCAACAGGAACGATCTCATCGCTATCATAATAGACTCTGCCTCTACTGTGGCGACGAAGGCCATGTCCTTCGGTCTTGTCATCAAAGACACCGTAGGAGACCCTCTCCTCCATCCCAGAGAGTGGCTTCGTCAAACCTGGGCCAGAACCACACCTCACTACCAATCTCCCTCCAGTTCTCAGGGAAGATCCTTACTGTGTCAGCCATTGTGGATTCTGGGGCTTGTAGCTGTTTTGTAGACTCTTCCTTTGCAACCATGCATGAACTTCCCTTATGCGCCAAGAAGAACAGCTTTCTAGTTCACCTTGCGGATGGTTCAGGTATTAAGTCGGGACCTGTCACTCTGGAGACTGCTCTTATTCCCTGTTCCACAGCTTCCGGGCACCAGGAACTCCTACGTCTGGATGTCATCACATCTCCTCTGTTCCCAGTTATCCTTGGGCAACCCTGGCTGAAGGCACACAACCCCCTCATCAACTGGTCCTCTGGGGAGGTGTCTTTCTCTTCTGATTACTGCAAGAAACACTGTTTTCCTCACACGCCCAGCCCAGGTAAACCATTCCTCTGCATCAGTGTGGACCCCGAGACTGCTAAACTCGTGCCTTCCGTCTATCATGAGTACTTAGACGTCTTCAATAAAAAGAACGCTGACACTCTACCCCCTCACAGACCGTACGACTGTCCTATTGACCTGTTACCTGGCGCAGAGATCCCCTTTGGCAGAATCTATCCCCTTTCAGAACTTGAACTGGAGGAATTACAGAAATATATCAATGAGAACCTTGATAAGGGGTTTATTCGGCCTTCATCTTCCCCTGCCGGAGCAGGGATATTCTTTGTAGAAAAGAAAGATCACACACTCCGGCCGTGTATCGATTATCGGGATTTAAATAAAGTGACCATTAAAAATCGATATCCGCTACCCCTCATCCCTGAGTTGTTTCAGAGACTACGTGAAGCACGTGTTTTTTCCAAGCTGGATCTCAGAGGGGCATATAACCTGATTAGGATAAGAGAAGGGGATGAGTGGAAGACGGCCTTTAGGTCTCGTTTTGGACACTTTGAATATCTGGTGATGCCCTTCGGGCTGTGCAACGCGCCGGCTACCTTCCAGCACTTTGTGAATGATGTGTTTCGGGACTTTCTTGATGTATTTACCATTGTTTACTTAGATGACATTTTAGTGTTCTCCACTTCCCTGGAGTGTCATCGAGTCCATGTTAAGAAGGTACTAGACAGACTCCGGGTACACCATCTTTATGCCAAAGCAGAGAAATGCGAATTCGAGAAGTCCACCATTCAGTTCCTGGGCCTTGTTATCTCCGCGGATGGGATTGCTATGGACCCACAAAAGGTCTCTGCGGTTCTCGAATGGCCAGCCCCGACCGATAAAAAGTCTGTACAACGGTTTGTGGGATTCTCCAACTTTTACAGGAAATTCATCAAGAACTTTTCAGGTATCATATCTCCTATTACGCAATTAACCAGATCACGCACAACCTTTGTATGGACTCCTGAAACTCAAACTGCTTTTGAAAAATTGAAGGACCTTTTCACTTCTGCACCCATCCTGAGACATCCTGATCCTGCCTTGCCCTATGTTCTTGAGGTCGATGCCTCCGAAGTTGCTGTGGGAGCCATTTTGTCTCAACGACAAGGGGCAAAGTCCCTACTTCAACCGGTTGCCTTCTTTTCTAGAAAACTAAGTACCTCAGAAAAGAACTACGATGTTGGTGATCGGGAATTACTCGCTATTAAGGCAGCCCTGGAAAAATGGCGCTACCTTCTCGAGGGGGCGGCCCACCCCATTCTTGTGTTCACCGATCACAAGAACCTTGAGTATTTAAGAACAGCTAAGAGACCCCGCCAGGCTAGATGGGCTCTCATTTTTGCAAGATTCTGCTTCCACATTACAAAACGGCCAGGGTCTAAGAACGGGAAGCCAGATGCCCTTTCCCGTATGTTCCAGGACACTGAGGTTCCCCCTGAACCTGATACCATTCTACCCGCAAAAAAAATTCTTTTGTTACAAGGGGATCTCATCTCTCAAATCAAGTCGGCAGTCCAGAACCATCCTCCACCGCTGGAACTCTGCCTTCAACTTAAGGAGGGACTCTATTACCATGGTGAGCAAATTTTTGTTACTGAGCATCTACGAACGGCAGTTCTTTACATGTGCCATGACCATCCCTTGGCAGGGCATTTTGGAGCTTATAAAACCTCAAATCTGATCCTTCGCTCCTTCTGGTGGCCCCACTTGTTGCAAAACTGCAGGGACTATGTTAAGTCTTGCACAACGTGCCTTCGGAAAAAATCTGATAGAGCTAAGAATTGGGGACTATTGGAACCCCTTCCTGTTCCTGATAAGTTGTGGTCTATGATTTCGATGGACTTCATTGTCGAGTTACCCCCTTCCGAAGGCTTCACCACCATTTTTGTAATTGTGGATCGGTTGTCTAAGATGGCCCACTTTGTGCCCCTAAAAGGTACTCCTTCTGCAGCTGAAACTGCCTCTTCTTTTATCAAGGAAGTTGTACGCCTACACAGTATTCCCGCTAACATCACCTCTGACCGTGGGGTGCAATTTACATCCCGATTCTGGAAATCCCTATGTGAAGCTCTGGGCGTTAAACATTGCTTGTCATCGGCCTATCACCCTCAGACGAATGGGCAAACAGAGAGGACAAACCAGACCTTAGAACAGTATCTGCGCTGCTTTTCGTCATTTGCACAAGACGACTGGGTCTCTCTCTTGCCGTTAGCGGAGTTTGCATATAACAACTCTTTACACTCTGCAACCAAACAAACCCCCTTTTTTGCTATGTTCGATGTTCCCCAGGAGTCCTCAGTTCCAGCGGTACAGGATCGTCTGGACTTCTGGAGGTCCAACAACCGACTCTTGCAGGAAACCATCACTAAAGCCCAAGAAAGCAACAAGAGGTTCTTCGATAGGAGGAGAAGGGGCAACCTTGATCTGCAACCAGGGGACAAAGTGTGGCTTTCCACTGCAAACCTGAAGCTGGCTTGTCCCTCTAAGAAATTAGGACCAAGGTACATTGGCCCATTTCCTGTTAAGAAGAAGATTAATGCTGTGGCCTTTGAACTTTGCCTACCTGGAAGTTTGAGGATCCACCCAGTTTTTCACGTCTCTCTCTTGAAACAATCCACTTCTAACCCCTTCCCTGATCGGGAACCCGAAGCACCGGCCCCTGTGCTTGTGGAAGGGAATGAGGAATTCGTGGTAGAAACTGTTCTGGATTGCAGGAAAAGAAGGGGTCAAACACAGTTTTTAATCAAATGGAAGGGGTTTGGCCCCGAAGACAACTCATGGGAACCTTCTTCCAATGTACACGCTCCACAGTTGATTCAGGCCTATCTTCGCCTTCATCCTGAGAAAAGGTCCCTGGTGGGCATCCGGAGGCTGCCCGTAAGGGGGGGGGCAATGTTTGAGGACTGTGGCCGTCTGTCCCTGGAGCCCTCCGGCGCATGCGCGCGCACACGGGTGCCCTGTAATACCCCGGCGCACCAATGCGCATGCGCGCGCACATGCCAATGCACGCACGCGCACCAATGCGTGCACGGGCGCGCGGCAGATGCCGTGCGCGCCCCTAGCGTCAATTGGCACTCGCTGCCTATTTAAGGAAGTGCTCTGACCCAGATCCTTGCTGACTGATCTTCAGCGTGTACCCAGCAACCTGAATCCTGCTCTTATCCTGATGACTTCCTGTTGATGAACCCGGCTTGCTCTGACCCCGCTATTGACTCTGTTATACTTAGACTATTGGTTCCTGACTCCGGCTCCCCACCTGACACCGCTACTGCCTGCCACCTCGTCGCCCGCCTTCCTCTTGACCCGGCTATCCGTATGACCCGTATTGACTTCTAGTGCCTGCGATCCAGCAACCCTGAATACCCGCTTCTGGCTTCTGTGACTTCCTGCAAACGTCCTGCTGTTAGACCCTCTGGGACTACATCTCGCTGGATCCTCAGCGCCCGGCTGTCGTAGTCCTTACCCACAGGCACTCGTGTTCCTCCAGTCTGGTGTCTTTGGTGTCCTCTGTACCATCTCTGGCGGTGCCAGGGCTGGAGATACAAGAGAGGCCGACCTCGTCATCTCAGTCTCCCATCAGGTACGCGACATGCGCCTACTACGCAGACTTACTCCATTTATTCCCAAAGAAGACGTAGCAGTCGTGGTGGGAACAATTGTAAACTCCAGACTGGACTATGCAAATGCCCTTTACCTCGGACTCCCAAAGTACCAAATCGCTCGTCTGCAAGTCGTTCAAAATACGGCCGCCAGACTTGTGACTGGGAAAAAACCCTGGGAATCCATCTCACCTTCACTGAGATCCCTTCATTGGTTGCCTGTAAAGGACAGAATTGCTTTCAAAGCACTCTGTCTGACACATAAGTGCATCCATGGGAAGGCCCCGCAATATCTACGCGAAAAGATAGAAGCCCACAATTCCAATCGCGTTTTGCGATCCACCGACCAAAATCTGGTCAAGGTACCCAAAGCCAGATACAAGTCCAAAGGAGAAAGAAGGTTTGCTTTCCAAGGTCCCAGACTATAGAACGCTTTACCAACCAGCATTCGGTTGGAGGAAAACCACCTGACCTTCAGAAGACAGATTAAAACTCTACTCTTTTGATGTCAAGAGAGACAGAAACAACAAGCGCCCAGAGGCCATTTGGTTCGCATGTGCCGCGCTATATAAGTTTTCATTCATTCATTCAGACCTCCTCAGTAACTCAAAACATGTAACCAGTAAAAAAAAATTAAAGCGTCACCCATGACGAAGTTTGGCACCATTCCACGAGGGTGTGCAATTTTGAAGCGTGACATGTTATACATTATGCAAAAAAATTAGGCTAACTTTACTGTTTTGATGTTTTTTTAAAGCATGAAACTGTTTTTTTATTTTTTTTTATGTAGCACTACCATCGAAGGAGCTGCTGGATTGTTTTGGGTGGCATGTTACCTCTATTTCCTCGCCGTCTAGGGTATCAGATGAGAGTTGATTTATGGCGTTATTTGCCGAACTTGGTAAAAGAATAAAATAAGTATTTGAAGAGGTGGAAGGGTAATAGGTAATAGGTTCAGGTGTATAACTTCTGTCCGGAAACACTCCTGCTTCCAGCAACGCAGGTTTCGTCGCAACTCGTCACACGGAAACTTGGTAAAGTCTCTGCCACAGACCTTTCCACAGATGGTGGTATATTCGGTCCAAAATCCTCTCAGCACAGGATTCACTTAGAACTAACAGGCGACCATCATTCAGCCTCAGTAATGGTGTGTCCTTCGATGAAGTTCAAGACCCCTCCTGAGATACCATCCTCGTGCTCGGTGCTGTCCAAGACAGGTACTTCATCGAGTGTCTTCCTCCCTCAGGATGGACAGCACAGGACCACTCTGCAAGTGTAGACCCAGTCTGACTACCGGGCCTACTTAGTAGATCACAACCCCGGACCAACGTGGTCTTTGAGCCAGGAACTCTTGAACACGCACCCCCGGCCAGGAGGGCCACACACGGGGGTGGTGGAACGACAGACCCAGGATCGGCGACGACCCCGGACTAATGACGTCTGTCCCTTAAGTACTCCTCCACAGCATGAACAGCGAGGCGATCAACTCCCTCTGATTGGCTGCCGAAGGGGAACACTCAAAACACCTTGACCTGACTGCTGCCACCCTTGGTCTGGGATGGTAACAGCACCCCAGACAACAATAGTGGTCACTCACAGTACAGCCATTACTGGAACAGAGGCCCAAATTTCCTGAAAAATAACAGTCTGAAACAACTACCCTCTAAAATTAAATTAGAAAGTAGCAGGCGGCTACATTAAAAAAAAAACGTGTTTAAAAAATTTCTGTGCAAATACTGTGCAAGATAAAACGTTGCAATGTATTCTCGGTTCTTTGCTAAAAAGAAATATATAATGTTTGGGGGTTCTATTTAATTTTCTAGCAAAACAATGATGATTTTTACATGTAGGAGCGAAGTGTGAGAATTGGCCTGGTTGTTAACCATGTTAATACCAGGCACTTATACACCTTCCCGCCCAGACCAATTTTTAGCTTTCAGCGCTGTTGCACTTTGAATGACAATTGTGCGGTCATACAACACTGTACCCAAACTACATATTTTTACGTTTGTACCCACAAATAGAGCTTTCTTTTGGTGGTATTTGATCACCTCTGGGATTTTTATTTTCTGCAAAAAAATGACCGAAAATTTAGAAAAAAAAACGTTTTTTTTTGTTTCTGTTATAAAACATTGTAAATAAGTACATTTTCTCCTTCACTGATGATACTGGACTGACGGGCACTGATAAGGCGGCACTGATGGGCACCGATGAGGTGGCACTGATGTGGTGGCATTGATGGGCACTGATGATGGGCACTAATATGCAGCACTGATGGGCGGCACGGATGGGCACTGATAGGCGGCACAGATGGGCACGGATAGGCGGCACGGATGGGCACCAAGGATGGGCACTGATAGGTGGCACGGATGAGCATAGATGGGCACTGATAGGTTGCACTAACGTATGTGTTGTACTAATGCAGTGGTTCTCAACCTGGGGGTCGGGACCCCCTCAGGGGTCAAATGATAATTTGCCAGGGGTCACCGAACCCTGGGCTATTTCTGAAGCCCGCACCACTCTCACAGCCTTTTTTCAGCCACCCAGTAGGTCTGTCCCTGGAGCCTGTGGCTGCCCAGCTGGGCTGTTCCTGGAGCCCAAGGCCACACACTCAGCATCTTCGCAGGTGCCCATTCAGTTCACAGAATGGCTGGGGGCAGAGACTTCAGTTCAGCCGACTGGTGTGAAATGTGAAGTGGGAGGGGCTAGAGGAGACCCTATCTCCTGATTTCGGCATAGGTGTCACTGCTGCGAGACACCACAAAGTCAGAGACACAGTGAAGCTGGAGACACAGTGAGTGTGATTATAGTTGCCATTTAAAGGACTTAGGGAGTGCTAAATGTCTGTGGTTTAGGCGCAAATTACTTGTCATGCCTTGGGTGCTGACAACCCACGCTACAAAAATAATGTTACTGTTAGGGGTCCCCACAACTTGGGAAATGTTATCAAGGGGTCACAGCACCAGAAGGTTGAGAACCACTGTACTAATGGATGCCAATCAGTGCCAAACAATGCCTGCCAATCAGTGATGCCCATTGTGGGAACTGATTGACATCCATTGAGGGCACTGATTGGCATCCATTTTTTGTGTCATCCCTGGTGGTCTAGGGTGGCATACCTTTGTTTTACATTCCTGGTGGTCTAGTGGCATCCCTGGTGGTCCAGTGTGGGCATCCTCGGGGGGTCTGTGCTGATAATCGATCAGCACAAACCCCCCCTATCAGAGGAGCAGCCGATTGGTTCTCCTCTACTCACGTCTGACAGACGCGAGTGAGGAAAAGCCGATTACCGGCTTTTTCTGTTTACATCGTGATCAGCCGTGATTGGACACGGCTGATCACTTGGTAAAGAGTCTCCATGAGAGACTCTTTACCTAGATCGGTGTTGCAGGGTGTCAGACTGACACCCTGCAACAACGATCGATGCGATGCACGCCCCCGGCTCAATATCCTGAGGACGTCATATGACGTCAACTCAGGATATTGAAACCACTTTGCCAACGTCAATCTGTCATTGGCGGGCGGCAAGTGGTTAAGCAGTAAAGTTTGGCGCCATTCCACGATCGTGCGTCATCCTAAAGCGCGACACGTTAGGTATCTATTTACATCATCTTTTCTGTTACCCAAAAATTGGGTATTATATTGCGTTTGCATTAAAATGTATTGAAATGTATTTTTTTAACCAAAAAAAATAGTGTTTGAAAAGTTGCTGCGCAAATATTGTGCGACGTAAAAAATTGCAATGACCACCAATTTATTCTCTAGGGTCTCTGCTAAAAATATATATATAATGTTTGGGGGTTCTGAGTAATTTTCTGTCACAATCTGCAGATTGTGACACGTATGTGAGAAGGTATTGGAGTGAAGTAAATGCATGGAGTTTGTGTGTGTGGCGGTATACGGGGTTGCGGAGCACACAGGTCCTCACACGCCTGCACAGACACACAAATGACAGGACGGTGTCTGGTCTGACAGGATTCTGACTGAAAAAGGCGGGAACTCCCCTCACGAAGAGACAACCTTTGCCAGCCAATAGCCTGGATTCCCAGCGAGCCAAGCAGCGAAAGAGAAAGGCTTAAGGGGCGGAGCTATCGTAACCTTGCAGCCAATGAGATCTCTCAAGCTTTTGTTGACGTCCGGATCGCCCCGCCCACTCCTCCATCAACCTGGAGCTTGCAAGGAAGGGAATCTCTGGGGCGCGCCGGGCACCGCCCATCTATTGGAGGCTCTGACCAATGGGGGCAGAGCAGGCTGTGCAGGTTAGGTAGTGCTGGCTGGAAGGGGTTGGGTTGCACCGTGCCGTAGTGGTGCTGGGAGGGGGGGGGCAGAGCGGAGCCCGGGGGGTGAGGAGGACGGAGGAGGGGCAGCGCGGCATTCCTGTCACCGGTGAGACGGTATACGGTGTGACATGGAGGGGACCTCCCAGGAAGGTGACCTGCTCACTGTGACCCATGAGCTCCGGAGCGGTGAGTGCTGAGGAGACCCCCCATCCCCCAACCACTCACTGTGTGTGACCAGCAAGAGTCAGCCCCGCCCACTGGTGTGCCCCTCCCACTAATAAGACACCCCTCCCCCTGTACCCCCAGACTAAGTACCCCTCCCCGTATATACATTAATGGGGTCCCCCCTCCACCACAGTGCCACTTACCCCCCCTCCACCACAGTGCCACTTACCCCCCCTCCACCACAGTGCCACTTACCCCCCCCTCCACCACAGTGCCACTTACCCCCCCCCTCCACCACAGTGCCACTTACCCCCCCTCCACCACAGTGCCACTTACCCCCCCCTCCACCACAGTGCCACTTACCCCCCCCTCCACCACAGTGCCACTTACCCCCCCTCCACCACAGTGCCACTTACCCCCCCCTCCACCACAGTGCCACTTACCCCCCCCTCCACCACAGTGCCACTTACCCCCCCCCTCCACCACAGTCCCATTAACCCCCCCACCACCATAGTGCCACTTACCCCCCTCCACCACAGTGCCACTTACCCCCCTCCACCACAGTGCCACTTACCCCCCCCACCACCATAGTGCCACTTACCACCCTACATAGTGCCACTTACCCCCCCTTCCAACACAGTGCCACTTACCCCCCCACCACAGTGCCACTTACTCCCCCTCTAGCATAGTACCACTTACCCCCCCACACCATAGTGCCACTTACCCCCTCCACCATAGTGCCATTTACCACCCTACATAGTGCCACTTACCCCCCTCCACCACAGTGCCACTTACCCCCCCATCCAACATAGTGCCACTTACCCCCCGCACCACCATAATGCCACTTACCACCCTACATAGTGCCACTTCCCCCCCCCCTCCAACACAGTGCCACTTACCCCGCCAACACAGTGCCACTTACCCCCCCTCCACCATAGTGCCACTTACCCCCCCTCTAGCATAGTGCCACTTACCCCCCCCCCCCCACACCATAGTGCCACTTACCACCCTACATAGTGCCACTTACCCCCCTCCACCTCAGTGCCACTTACCCCCTCCACCATAGTGCCACTTACCACCCTACATAGTGCCACTTACCCCCCTCCACCACAGTGCCACTTACCCCCCCCTCCACCACAGTGCCACTTACCCCCCCACCATAGTGCCACTTACTCCACTTACCCCCCTCCACCATAGTGCCACTTACCTCCCATCCAGCATAGTGCCACTTACCCCCCCTCCAGCATAGTGCCACTTACCCCCCCTCCAGCATAGTGCCACTTACCCCCCTCCAGTATAGTGCCACTTACCCCCTTCCAGCATAGTGCCACTTACCCACCCTCCACCACAATGCCACTTATCCCCCTCCACCATAGTGCCACTTACCACCCTACATAGTGCCACTTACCCCCCTCCACCATTGTGCCACTTACTCCCCCTCCACCACAGTGCCACTTACCCCCCTCCACCATAGTGCCGCTTACCACCCTACATAGTGCCACTTACCCCCTCCACCATAGTGCCACTTACCACCCTACATAGTGCCACTTACCCCCCTCCACCACAGTGCCACTTACCCCCCCCTCCACCACAGTGCCACTTACCCCCCACCATAGTGCCACTTACTCCACTTACCCCCCTCCACCATAGTGCCACTTACCCCCCCTCCACCATAGTGCCACTTACCCCCCCTCCAGCATAGTGCCACTTACCCCCCCTCCAGCATAGTGCCACTTACCCCCCTCCAGTATAGTGCCACTTACCCCCTTCCAGCATAGTGCCACTTACCCACCCTCCACCACAATGCCACTTATCCCCCTCCACCATAGTGCCACTTACCACCCTACATAGTGCCACTTACCCCCCTCCACCATTGTGCCACTTACTCCCCCTCCACCACAGTGCCACTTACCCCCCTCCACCATAGTGCCGCTTACCACCCTACATAGTGCCACTTACCCCCTCCACCATAGTGCCACTTACCACCCTACATAGTGCCACTTACCCCCCTCCACCACAGTGCCACTTACCCCCCCCTCCACCACAGTGCCACTTACCCCCCCACCATAGTGCCACTTACTCCACTTACCCCCCTCCACCATAGTGCCACTTACCTCCCATCCAGCATAGTGCCACTTACCCCCCCTCCAGCATAGTGCCACTTACCCCCCCCTCCAGCATAGTGCCACTTACCCCCCTCCAGTATAGTGCCACTTACCCCCTTCCAGCATAGTGCCACTTACCCACCCTCCACCACAATGCCACTTATCCCCCTCCACCATAGTGCCACTTACCACCCTACATAGTGCCACTTACCCCCCTCCACCATTGTGCCACTTACTCCCCCTCCACCACAGTGCCACTTACCCCCCTCCACCATAGTGCCGCTTACCACCCTACATAGTGCCACTTACCCTCCCCCTCCAACACAGTGCCACTTACCCTCCCCCTCCACCATAGTGCCACTTACCCCTCCTCCACCATAGTGCCACTTACCCCCCTCCATCATAGAGCCACTTACCCCCTCCCACCTTAGTGCCACTTACCCCCCTCCGCCTTATGCCGCGTACACACGGTCGTTTTTTGCGATGAAAAAAACGACGTTTTTTAAAACGTCATTTAAATTGATCGTGTGTGGGCAAAACGTCGTTTTTTGTCTTAAAAAAAACGACCAAAAAAAAATTCCAACATGCTTGAATTTTTTGTGTCGTTTTTCAAAACGTCGTTTTTTGTTTCACAAAAAGTCACCGTGTGTAGCAAAAACGTAGTTTAAAACGACGTTTTTCAACCCGCGCATGCCCAGAAGCTAGTTATGAAGCGAGCTTCAATGGAAAAGTGTGGTGAACGTAACCTTGTTTTTTGTGAAAAAAACGATGGTGTGTATGCAACATCGTCTTTGAAAGTGACGTTTCAAAAACGTCGTTTTTTACTTCACAAAAAACGTCGTTTTTTTTTCATCGCAAAAAACGACCGTGTGTACGCGGCATTAGTGCCACTTACCACCCTCCGCCTTAGTGCCACTTACCCCCTCTGCCTTAGTGCCACTTACCCCCCTACATAGTGCCACTTACACTGACACCTGCCCACCCACACCATGCCACTTACCCCTCTACAGAGTGCCACTGCTCCCCCCTCTACAGAGTGCCACTGCCCCCCTCTACCCAGTGCCACTGCCAATGACCCCACCCAATCAACACACACAGTGCCACGGTTGCCCTCCCTCACCTCTACACAGTGCCACTGACCCCCACTGGATAATGCATGAGGCTGGTGCGCCCTTTCTTTCTCATTTATTGCTAGCATACCCCTATCCCTGAAGGGCAGCAAGGCCAGTGACATGAACCATCACAAAATATTGACTGTCTGGTAATTCACCCGTGCGCAAGAGTTTTTGTTTTCTGTTATCAAACGTTTTTCCAATCTTCTATTGTCCAATTTGGGTGATCCTGTGTGAATTGTAGCCTCAATTTTCTGTTCTTAGCTGACAGGTGTGGCACTCGGTGTGGTCTTCTGCTGCTGTAGCCCATCTGCTTCAAGGTTGGATGTGTTGTCTGTTCAGAGATGGGATTCTGCATACCTTGGGTGTAACGAGTGATTATTTGAGTTACTGTTGCCTTTCCATCACCTGGAACCAGTCTGCCCATTCTCCTCTGACCTCAACAAGGCATTTTCCTCCACACAACTGCCGCTCACTGGATATTTTCTCTCTCTTTTTTCCCCACCATTCTCTGTGAATCCCGAGAGATGGTTCTTGTGAAAATCCCAGTAGATCAGCAGTTTTTTTAAATACTCAGACCAGCCTGTCTGGCACCAAAAACCATGAAACGTTCAAAGTCACTTAAATCCCCTTTCTTCTCCGTTCTGATGCTCGGTTTGAACCTTCATCATGTCTAGATGTCTAAATGCAGGGCTCAACAAAATCTGGGCGCGACTGGGCGCCTGGGGAAGCTTAGGCCTGCAGAAGGCCGCAAAGCTGCGGCCTCAATTTCCGGCTGCCGCGGGCCTGCCGCAATCGTGTGCGCATGGAGACACAGAATCCATAGGCGTCGTTTAAAAAATTCTGCAGGTTGCATGTTTTGAGTTACAGAGGAGGTCTAGAGATAGAATTATTGCTCTCGCTGTACCAATCGCCACGATACCTCACATGTGTGGCTTGAATACCGTTTACATATGCGGGCGCTACTCACGTATGTAGGGCTGCAAGTAACGATTATTTTCATAATCGATTAGTTGGCCGATTATTGTTTCGATTAATCGACTGATAACGTTTAAAAAAAAAAAGGGAATTTTGCGGTAATTTGCCTTTTCTTGGCACAATTTGTTGTTGGGCAGATTAGAAAACACAAATTGCCACAAAAATGCTTTTCTGCAGCTTCTCCATTGAAGTATATTGGCCCAAAAAAACAAAATAGCACCGTTTTGTGTTAAAAAAAAGTCCTTGCCCTTTCCACAGCAGCTGAAAAAAATCATGGATGTGAACATGTCCAATAGGAAAACATGTAAATGGACTGTAGTGTGTTTCTGCAAAAAGCCCCAAAAAAACACACAGAGGTGTGACACGGCCTGAGATGTTTGGTAACACAATGGGGTAAAAACACTAAAATAAGTACAAAAAGAGCAAATAATCGCTACTGTAAGGGGCTAATTTTTTACTGTTGGACAGTGAAAGTAATATTTACAGTAGCGATTTGCTCTTTTTGTGCTATAAAGGGATAATTTAATTTTTTTTTTAACCCCATTATGTTACTGGTCGATTAATTGATTATGAAAATGGTAATCGATTAATTTCATAATCGATTAGTTGTCATTTAATCGATTAGTTGTTTCGGCCGTACACGTTTGCTTTTGCGCGTGAGCTCGGCGGGAAGGGGCACATTTTCTGGCTCCTAACTTTTTTAGCTGGCTCCTAGATTCCAAGCAAATTTGTCAAACCTTGTCTGGGTTCACACTATACTACACAACAGCAGTACAACTTTCATCCTACTATGCTCTGCAACATCTGTCCTACATTCATCCTACATTCATCCTACATCTATCCTACTTTCATGAACAGGATACTACTTTGAACCAACTTTGTGATAGTCTGACTTGTTCTTTGACCAATCAAAACAATCCCAGAAATTCCTTTTACTGCTGCTGTAATCACATGTCGGATTTCTGATAAGGACAAGGCTCCTACTTTGGTCCGACTTCAATAATATTCAGTGGGCTGAAGTAGGATCAATGGGGGCAAAGTAGTACAGGGAGTGTTTTCAAAGTCGGACAGACTTGTGTCGGATCAGTTAAGACGGCTCCCATAGGGAAACATTGGTTTTCACACGTCATGAGCTCCCAATGTCGGAGCATTTGTAGGACAAGGGTGAACCCAGCCTCAATGTATTGAGTTGCTGCCATGTGATTGGCTGATTTAGCAATTTATATTACAAGACAATTGAACAGGTGTACCTAATAAAGTGTGTGTGATATATATCGCTATATCCCCTAATGAAGTCACGTGATCGTGATGTAACGCGTAGGGCGGCAGTGACGTGGAAGGGCGTGAGTCCCGATTTCTAGCGCTGTAATTTAATTTTTACACAAGTTTTTAATATTGTAAGTGCGTTTTCATTTTGAGTTTTAACACCTTCCTGTCTGACCTATAGTACAATGACACCTGGGCTGGAGCACTCTTGTGTGTTGTGTTTTTATTTTTTGTTTTTTTTTATTTTTTTTATTTCTTCATATTTCAAATAATTGTGACAAAAAATTACAACTGCCATGCCTCTTACTAAATGCCTCAGACTGGACTCTATAACCTTCCTGCAATAAATAATTAATAATTTAATAATAAATAATAGACACTGATTTGGGTTATTTTCACAAGAAATGGAGCAGAATACATTTTGGTCTAAATTTACATAGAAACATTACTCACGTTAAAGAAAGAGCATTTAAAAGTCTTCCCATTGTGCAGTATCTTTAACCAATTCAAGCGGAGGTTCACCCAAAAATCCACTTTCTCTAACTAGATCCAGGATACTGCTGACACCTGCAGTATGCTGGATTTTTTTTTTTTTTCGTACTTATTGTTTTAGCCAGATTTCTTCTCTGAGCGGGGAGTAGGCGTTCCTAAATCAAGCCCAGTTGATTGACGGGCTAGAATAGCGCGTCACGCCTTCTGAAAATTGCCGAAGTGACACTCGGCTGTTTACGGCGCCTGCGCCTGCCGTGTAGAGCTGACTGCGCAGGCACCGTAAACACCCGAGCGTCACTTCCGGGAATTTTCGGAAGGCGTGACGGGCTATTCAAGCCCGTTAATCAACTGGGCTTGATTAAGGAAGGATACGCTGCTCGGAGCCGGAGAAGAAACCCGGTTAATACGATAAGTACAAAAAAAATAAAAAATAATCCAGCATACTGCAGGTGTCAGCAGTATGCTGGATCTAGTTAGAGAAAGTTGATTTTCGGTGAACCCCCGCTTTCAATACCGGGCACTTTCACCCCCTTCCCGCCCAAGCCAGCTTTCAGCTTCCAGCGCTGTCACACTTTGAAGGACAATTGCGTGGTCATGCGGACACACTGCATCGCCGATCATGGTAAAGCGCCTATGACGTAGGCACTTTACCATGTGATCAGCTTTGTCCAATCACAGCATAACTAGGAAGTGTCGTTATCGGCATTCCTCTATTAGGACTGACAGAACGTGAGTAGAGGAGAACCAAAAAGCGGCCCTCCTAACAGGCGATATACACTGATAATCTGTGCAGCCCCCATTAGCAGTGCCCAAGTGATGTTAATCGGTGCCAATCAGTGATGCCCATCAGTACCCCTATTAGTGCTGCATGTTAGTACCTCCTCATCAGTGCCTGTTAGTGCCGCCTAATCAGTGCCGCCTCGTTAGCACCCGTCAGTGCAGCCTCGTTAGCGCCCGTCAGTGCAGCCTCGTTAGCGCCCGTCAGTGCAGCCTCGTTAGCGCCCGTCAGTGCAGCCTCGTTGGTACCAGTCAGTTCAGCCTCCTCAGTGCCTGTCCGTGCAGCCTCATCAGTGCCCACCTCATTAGTGCTCATCAGTGCTCATCAGTGCCCGTCAGTTCAGCCTCATCAGTGCCAGTCAGTTCAGCCTAGTCAGTGCCCGCCTCATCAGTGTCCGCCTCATCAGTGCCTCCCGTCAGTTCAGCCTCACCAGTGCCCGTCAGTTCAGCCTCACCAGTGCCCGTCAGTTCAGCCTAGTCAGTGCCCGGCTCATAAGTGTCCGTCAGTTCAGCCTCTTCATTGCAGCTTTATCAGTGTCCGTCAGTTTGGCCTTATTGGTGCCTCCTGTCAGTTCAGCCTCATTGGTGCCTCCTGTCAGTTCAGCCTCGTTGGTGCCTCCTGTCAGTTCAGCCTCGTTGGTGCCTCCTGTCAGTTCAGCCTCGTTGGTGCCTCCTGTCAGTTCAGCCTCGTTGGTGCCTCCTGTCAGTTCAGCCTCGTCGGTGCCTCCTGTCAGTTCAGCCTCATTAGTGCCTGTCAGTGCCCTCCTCATCAGTGCAGCCTCGTCAGTGCTCCCTTTTTTCAATATTTTTTGCCTTTTTTTTTTTTTAATAAACCCCCAGTGGTGATAAAATACCACCAAAAAAAATCAGTCTGTCTCAAATAAATGATAAAAATGTAATTTGGGCACAGTGCTCCAATTGTCATTGATGGTGACCAATAGGCAAGTGGTAATAAAACTGGCTCCTAACTGTTAGCTGGCTGCTAGATTCAAAGCAACTGCCAGTTAGGACATGAATTAGATCGCATAGGTGTAATCACTCATGCAATCCTGATTCTGGTGCGGATCAAAAAAAAAGTTCTGTGTGATTTTAGTCCGAATGTGATTGCAATTTCAGCCATACTATCTGTAGGAGGCACAGGCCACAGGAGGACAATACTGGGGGTGAAGCCAGAGGAGGATAGTACACTGATTTGCACAGTGCCTGACTGGAGAGGTGAACGGGACACAGTGACAGAACAGAAGGCAGACACTGACTGATGTGGAAAGGTATGGTAATATGAAGGGGGACAGAGGAGGAAACTACCATGTGCACAGCCTCTAATCATGTCTTGTCCGCAGTATCGGAAAGATGGGTTTCCAAATGTTTTGACAGGGGCGTAGTTTCAGTGCTTGCCATAGGTGCCATTTTCACTAGCTACGCCTCTGCCCGTTAAGCCCTGATCTAAACCTTTCCCCCCCAATGTGTGCAAAACTTTACCACTTGTCCACCGAGCCTTTTCTGGCACTTCTCTCCATGTAAAAATCTATTTATTTTTTTTGCTAGAAAATTAATCGGAACCCCCAAACATTATATATTTTTTTTTAGCAGACACCCTAGGGAATAAAATGGCGGTCATTGCAACTTTTTTTTTCGCACAGTATTTTCTCAATAATTTTTCAAACGCCTTTTTTTGGGGGGGAAATGGTTTTGTGAATTTAAAAAATAACAAAACAGTAAAGTTAGCCCAATTTTTTTGTTTAATATTAAAGCTGAAGTTACGCCAAGTAAATAGATACCTAACATGTCATGCTTTAAAATTGCGCACACTTATGGAATGGCGCCAAACTTCAGTACTTAAAAATTTCCATAGGCGACGCTTTCATTTTTTTTTACAGGTTACTATTTTCGAGTTAGAGGAGGTCTAGTGCTAGAATTAGTGCTCATACCTCACATGTGGGGTTTGAACGGCGTTTACATATGTGGGCGGGACTTAAATGCGTGTTCGCTTTAGCTATGAATAAGCACTGTATGATAGTGTGAAACACGTCGGCTTTTCTCCTGATTTTTTGCTGTGATATGTTCATGTTGTGACCAGTTTTATTAAAAGGAACCATTTTTTTGGAGTGCGGCCGTCCCGGTTTTCCTCCATACATTTTTGCGTGTTCGCTTTTAAACGCGAGCTACCGGGGACAGGGGCGTTTAAAATTTTATTTTTATTTTATTTTTACACTTCTTTAAAAAAAAAAAATGTGATCACTTTTATTGCTATTACAAGGAATATAAACATCCCTTGTAATAGGAATCCCTGTGACAGGTCCTCTTTATGGAGAGACTCTGGGTTAATAAAACTCCACATCTCTCCTCCAGGCTGGAAAGCATGAGATCGTGAATATAAATTTGGCTTTGTTTACTTCTGGAAACCCGGGCGTGACGTCATAATGTTGCGCCCGGGACTCTGGCGGTCATAGAGATGACTGGTGACCATCTGGAGTGCGGGGACCGCCCTGTCATCCGTCGGCTCAGCGGGGATCCCTGCTGAGCAAGCGGAGGTTCACGGGGCGGATCATTACTGATCCGCCCCGTGTGAAAGAGCCCTTAGAATGGATTAGCAGATTTTGATACACTAACAAACTGAAGCCAAACTCCAGCTCACACTTTAAAATCAGTTGCAGCAGTTTTCTTTTGGGATAAAGGTTTAACAAATTAAACGGGTCGTAAAGGTACAATTTTTTTTTCCCCCTAAATAGCTACCTTAGTGCAGTCCTCCTTCACTTACCTCATCCTTCCATTTTGCTTTTAAATGTCCTCATCTCTTCTGAGCTGTTGAGGCTCGGAGATTTCCGCGGCGCCCCAAGCCTGCGCAGTCAAGGCAGGAACCTATCCGACGGAGGAACCAGCTCGACAAGACACCGGCACTCTTCTCCTCACACGCTGTAAGTGTGAGGAAAGAAATGCCAATAACCAGCATTTTCTGTTTACACTGTGATCGGCTGTGATTGGACACAGCTGATCACGTGGTAAACAGGCTCTTTAATGTGATCAGTGACGCGCTGCTACGTATAAATACCACATCATTTGGCTGGTCATTCTAGTTTACAAACACATTCGTACAAATTGTTCCAATACTGCTGTTACATATCACCCGTGCTTTACATATTAATATCTTTTCATAAATTCCAGTTGATCTTTAGACCCAAAGTTGTTTCCTCTCAACGTGTTTTATGAACAATGTTCACTCCTCAGGAGATTATAAACAATAGTTGCGAGTCTAGAATCCTATCCAGCTCATATAAAATCCGGTATCACTTTGTAATGCAGAGGCCTTACCGGTTACCAGAGGTCGGGGGAGGGGGGTTACCCATAGAGGATATCGCATACAGGGGAGGCTGAAGGTATATATAAACCAGGAGTGCTCAACCTGGGGCCTTTCGACCTCAAACCAGGGAAGCAAAATTCTATTTCATCCTGCTGGTTTAGTGAGCTTTTGAAAGCGCACCACACCCGCAAGATTTATTAGAAGTCTATGGCAATGTGCCGCTAACTCGCAGGGGAGGGCTGGGCCGGGGGGGCAGGGTGGCAATTTCCTCCCAGGCCGCCCTGACTTATGGCCGGCAACCGTTGTCCGCTACCCATTTTTTTTTATTCTGGTGTAGCAAGTTGGGCCGGGAGCATGGCCATGGTGGCGGACCACCAGCTGTTGCATTCTGGGAGTTGTAGTCCACGCTCAAGATCCCGGTTAGTGGAAAACAGAGCAGTGTAGAGGAAACTACAACTCCCGGAGACCGGATTCTTGGAAGCAGGGAGTTGGGATGCAGGGCTGGGTGCTGGCAGCAACTTGACCCCAGGACCAGGACCAGGAGCATTACCCCCCCAGGAGGCCGTGACGTGCAAGGACCTGTTAAGATCACTGTGGTGAGAGACCCTGACGCCCATAGCTGACCCCCCCCATACACCCCATGTAACCTGCCCCAGTGATCAGGCTGCATTGATGGGCACTGGAGTTGGCTACACTGGTGAGGTTGCATTGATGGTGAGCTGATTCGGCGGTTCAATGGGCCAATTGACTGAACTTGCCCCCCAGGCCTAAGGCTGCCAGCCCTCCCTTGGGCCCACATGTGCACTGTGCTGCACCCATGGTGCAGGTAAAGCGCATCCTTGTGAAAGCAGCCTTATAAGGGTGGGGGGGGGGGGTTCAGGAGAGCTAGGGCCTTGTTTACATTTGTGTTTTGGGTGGCGGTAAAACACTAAACTGTAGTTGAGATGTGTTTTTACTACACCCTCCTTCCCACCGGTGTAGCATCAGGGGTTGCAATGGTGACCCCCCCCTCACCCCATGCTCCAGGGTGCCTCCCTTTCACATTCTCTGTTACACTTGGATGGGAGGGGCTGTGAAAAGCCTCTTAACTTTCCTCCTGCATTAACACCTGTCTGTACCTCATCATCAGTGCCGCCTATTAGTGCCCATCAATTCTACATATCAGTGCCCATCAATTCTACATATCAGTGCCCGTCAATGGAGGAGAAAACAAAATTTTATGACAAACTAAGAATTTATATATATATATATATATATATATATATATATATATATATATATATATATATATATATATATATATATATATATATATATATATATATATATTTTTAGTTTGTTAAGCAAAAAATAAAAACCCCAGAGGTGATCAAATACCACCAAAAGAAAGCTCTATTTGTGGGAAGAAAATTGTGTACAGTGTTGCATGACGGCGCAATTGTCATTCAAAGTGCGACAGCGATGAAAATTGTCCAGGGCAGGAAGGGGCGAAAGTGCCCAGTATTGAAGTGGTTGTAAACCCTTCCTTATATATACCCAGTGAAGTAACTGACCTCAGGTGATACACAGAGCTGAAACAAACCTCCTACATAAGTTATACCTGTTTATCTGTAGTCTTCCCTGCAGCCATCGAAGTCCAACATTTATAAAGCTTGTCTGAGCTTTCAGAAAGCAGGGGGTGAAGAGTTGAAATTACCCTCTGCTGAACTCAGTAAGGAGAGCTGATTGGAGGGAAGGGACACACTCCCCTTCACACAGCACAGAGGAACAGAGCTTGGCTCTGAGAGCTGATTGGAGGGAAAGGTCAACCCCTCCACACAGCACACAGGAACAGAGCTAAGGCTGTCAATCGCAGACTGTGTGCTGGAGCTCTTTTCCTTTTCACCTTTATTTTCTTGGTGTCAGGAAAACGTGTCAGAAGTGGTTCATGCTAATAGCAGGAGAAGGAGGCAGCAGACAGAAATGACACTTGGTGCTCTGGTTTGAGATAAGTACACACTATAGAGGGATATGCTTTGTTCATATTTCATGTCTGAGGTTTACAACCACTTTAAAATCAGGTTCCTAATGGCTCCTGATATGGACTTTTGATTTTACTTTGTATCCTGTTTCTCTATCCAGACTCTACCTTCTCAAATGATATCACCATGCATGCATAGGTCTCCCCTCCTCCCCTGTCCTCTGGTGAGATGCCTGCAGTACAGTTTGGGTTTGCAGGCCTTGGGTGTTGTGTAGGGCTGCAATTAACAATTATTTTCATAATCGATTAGTTGGCCGATTATTGTTTTAGATTTATTGTATAATGGCCTTATAAAAAAAAATTGCCTTTATAATTGTTTTAGCCCAATTTGTTGTTGGGCAGATTACAAAACACAGATTGCCGCAAAAACACATTACATGCTTTTCTGCAGCTTCTCCATTGAAGTATACTGAACCAAAAAAAAAATAGCACCGTTTTGCGTTAAAAAGTCCCCGCCCTTTCCAAATACGCAGCAGCCAAAAAAAAATCATGGATGTGAACGTGTGCCATAGGAAACCATGTAAATGAACTGTAGTGTGTTTCTGCAAAAAGCACCAAAAAAAAACTGAGGTGTGACCCGGCCTGAGATGTTTAGTAACATAATGGGGGGTTAAAAAAAACAAAAATAAGTACAAAAAGAGCAAATAATTGCTACTGTAAGGGGTTATTTTTTTACTGTGGGACAATGAAAGTAATATTTACAGTAGCAATTTGCTTTTTTGTACTATAAAGGGCTAATTTTTTATTTATTTTTTAACCCCATTATGTTACTGGCCGATTAATCGTTTATGAAAATTGTAATAGATTAATTTCATAATCGATTAGTTGTCGATTAATTGATTAGTTGTTTCGGCCCTAGTGTTGTGTGCACCTTTTGGGCATCTCAGGATATTTGTGTGCTGTCACATAATATCTGTGTTTTTATGATTGCATCAGATTATGCAACCCAGTTTGTAAGTCCTTGTACACGTTTTCCAAATCCCATCACAGACCGCGGAGGAGAGAGTCGGACTTGCATGTTTTCCTGTCCAGCTGCAGGTCTAAACATGAAAGCCACGTAGACAAGGAATTTCTTCCAATCTATTCTGGTTAGTGAAATCTTGTGTGGTGCAGAACATTGATTGTACCGCGTCTTAAGCCCTGTACACACGCTCGGTTTTCTTGGTGGTAAAAAGTCAGCCGAGAAAATCGAGGGGAAAGCCGAGAACCCGGCAGGAAAACTGCCATGAAGCTTTGGCTAGGAATCCCGGCCGTGTGCACGCTCCATCGGCACTGCCTCGCAGTGTTTCCCATAAGAAAGTAGTAGATCTGGCAAAAAAAAAAAAAAAAACGTTCTCTATTTTCCCGATGGGTTTCCCGTCTGTTTTCCTGTCGGGAAAACTGCGAGGAAGCATACACACGTCTGGTTTTCCCGGCCAAAAGCTCTCTTGCTAGTTTTCCTGGCAGGAAAACCGGTCGTGTGTACGGGGCTATACTGTAAGGCAAGGCAATTTGTGTGCGATTTTGTGGCGTTATTCATTAAAAGAGTAACTTCACTTTTGTTGAGAACCCCCCCCCCCCCTCATGTGGGTTTTTGTAGGGATTTGAACAAACTTTGTTGCAGGTTCTTTTTTTTTTTTTGTTCTGAAGAAATAGCTGTGTTTCTCTGTGTCCATGTGCATAATGATCTAATAGGAGCGATTTTATAATTATTAATCAGCAGCTGCAATTGTAGGGTTCTAATGACGGCGCCTTTCCTGGGCTCTGCTGTCAAATCGCAGAGCCTGGGAGCAAAGCAACCAACGGCGGCAGAGGGAGAGGAACTGACGACGTTCCCCCCTTTCTGTGTCCCCAGAATTTCATCACTTCCAGGTTTCAGCTCTTTGTTTACCTGGCTGTTTGCAGCCGCTCGGACCGATCTGTGTATGATCGGCTGCATTGGAGGTCAGAGGAGAGATTTGGGGTCATTTTCATAGCAAAAAAAAGACTTTTGCATGTATGTGAGAAGTGTAAGAATTGGCCCAGTATTGAAGTGGTTATTGAGACTCCAGGGGTGTTAAAGATCCTCGCCTCACCTCCATTGGCTCGCCTCGCCTCACCTCCATTGGCTCGCCTCGCCTCACCTCCATTGGCTCGCCTCGCCTCCCCTCCCCTCCGTTGTCCCTCGCCTCCCCTCCGTTGTCCCTCGCCTCACCTCCGTTGTCCCTCGCCTCACCTCCGTTGTCCCTCGCCTCACCTACATTGGCTCGCCTCACCTCCGTTGTCCCGCCTCACCTACGTTGTTCCGTCTCATCTCCATTGTCCTGCCTCACCTCCATTGCCTTGCCTCCATTGTCCCGCCTCACTTCCATTGTTCCACCTCGCCTCCATTGTTCCGCCTCGCCTCCATTGTCCCGCATCGTCCCATTGTCCCGCCTCGCCTCCAATAGATCACCTCGCCTCCATTGTTCCTCCTCACCTCCATTGGCTCACATCACCTCCATTTAATCTAATGCAGTACACCTTGCATTAGATTGGTCTGCAGCCACATAAATCTTATTTGTTTTACCTTTATTTTTATTTTTTAACACTGTTCTTAAAAAAAAAAAATTGTGTCACTTTTATTCCTATTACAAGGAATGTAAACATCCCTTGTAATAGAAAAAAACATGACAGGTCCTCTTAAATTTGAGATCTGGTGTCCAAAAAGACCTTCGATCTCATATTTAGACTAAAATGCAATAATAAAAAAAAAATGCTATGGTATGGAGATGGGTGGGAGCCATCTTCCCTCCACTCTTCTCCATACCCAGCAACGTGAAGGACCTGATCGCCTCCACTGCTACCTACCGGCTCCGGTAGGCGGTGGAAGGGCACGGGAGAGCAGCGGGACGGTGGGTGCCCCTCTCCCGCCAACAGTGATCTTGCAGTGAATCTGCCGGCTGAAGAGATGGATACCTTGGTTATGGCAGCTAGCGTATATAGTCGTGTGGCGGTCCAGAAGTGGTTAAAAGTCACCATTTGGTGCGCCCGTATTGCGTTTTTTCTATTATTGTACATTAAAAAAACATTTACTGTCTGGATGGGCTACTTCTTCATAATTTAAAGTATATTAGTGTCTCGGAGGCGGTCTGGTCTTGTTGGATTGCCGCCAGCAGCTCAGTAAATGTTATGATCACATGGAGGGTTTGCCATTTGTGTGTACACTAGTGCATGTCTTCTCTCCCCATCTGTTCCTTCTCATACTCCATGTACACTCCGATCTCCAGCTTCTTCCTCTCCGCGTGCTGCGGATCTGTATTCTGCGCTCTTTTCTCTCTCTGCTCCTGTTTAGTGGGATGAGTTTCAGAGGCCCCCTCCGGTCTCATTGTTTGCGCTGCCTGGGATCTGGGGTGTGAAAAATGAATATTCATTGCATTTAAAAATAGGATTATTTTCCATCATGTCTAAAGAAGATCTATAATTAGCGGTGTTTGCTCGCCAAGGTGCTGATTTTAGTTAACTGGGCAAAGCAGATATTTATATTTTTATTTTCTCTCTGAAAACCCTACAGGAACTTAAAGTGGAACTTCACCTGAGCACCACAATCCAAAAACACTATTTAACCACTTGCCTACCGAGCCAATTCTGACACTTTTCTCTCATATGCACTATATTACCAAAAGTATTGGGACACCTACCGCCTATTTTGGTACTTCTCTCCTTCATGTAAAAATCAAAAAAACATATATTTTTTTTTTTGATAGAAAATTAATCAGAACCCCCAAACATTTTTTATATATATAATTGTGAGGGATTCGCTCGGTAGCGGGTGTGTGTGACCCCCTGGATGGGTTCACTACACGCTGAACTGTATAAAAAGGCAGTTGAGGATGATTGAAAACAAATGATATGGTTTATTTTTCCATATTGCTGGATACAAGTGCAAGCATCAAAACAGCATAACCAAAACCAAAACAAAACATAAAATAAACCCTTGCCACTTGGGGCGTCTACCTTCCCAACACAGGAACCTACCTATGGAGTCTGGCACAGCCTACTGCTGGGCAGACACTGCTGGTCCTACAGCAGAAAACAACAAAAAAGTCTCTTTGATATTTCTCATACAGAAATATCCATCAGCACCTCACCTCTTCAGTAGAGTTTGTGACTGCTCCTTCACTCACAAAGCCTCAGGACGCAGTCGTGTGTACACTACTTTTGAGAGCCGATCACGACCGTTCATCCGATATTTTTCGATCGGACAAGCGCGAAAATTTTCCTCGTACGATGTCAGATTGTACGATTTTCATTTAGTCAGTACAGCTGTCGCCCGACAATACAATACAAATACATTACAACACGTGACCTCACTTCTGATCATTTTTTTCTGTCGTACGAGAATTTTCGTGAGTTTAATAACCTATTTTATTTTACTTGCGATTATTAAGCGGAAAAAGTCGTACGATCCATCGGCCGATATTTGGATCGTGTGTATGGGCCATTAGGCTATCTTTATAGGGGCTTTAATTGCTTCATTTTGAACAGCTGAAGGCTTCTAACGCCTGCGTACACACGATCAAATCTATCTGCTGGAAACGGTCGGCCCGACCATCCCAGCAGACAGATTTGACCGTGTGTACGGGCGAGCCGACAGATTTGGCATGTTTTGAAATCTGTCGGCTGGGAACCCGTCCGCCAGACATGTCTGCTGGTTAGTACGCCA